>WHWC01000258.1:0-93249 GCA_019426215.1 Buddleja alternifolia
CAACCCATTACCCGCCCAATGAGTTGTCCACATGGCAACAGATAATCAATTTGTCACGCAATGACCGTATAATTAGAATACTAAAATACCCCCTCTCACAGCACGTGAGGGGGCTGGAATCTGAGTAATTTAATACACCTCATAGCTTGTATCAGATCCTCGATACTTTGAATATTAACTTAGAAGTACGATCATTTTGGTTCCTCTCATATAAGATTCGCTACCCTGACACTGGGAACATATATTGAATTGGAACTATGTTTAACTTGATCCTTACGAAGGTATATAGGCAACTTGGCTAACCCAATTGCAATCTATAATATGAATTTGGAGACAAGGTTACCCTAACTGAGATAGTTCAAACCCCTAAAATTGACCTAAATCAGTAGTGTGTCATGGTTGTCATTATTTGATGCTGAATACATTATGCATGTAAGTACGTGTTTCTTCTTTTGATCTGTTTCATTCAAACAATGGTCATATTCACTTTAGTAATTTGATGTAATATTAGAGTTTTGCCACAAAATTTACATATCTCAAATCAATAAATAAAAAGGTACTATTATTAAAACCACCTTCACCATATTTTCATTCCCAAAATACCATGCATGACATTATTTTCATCTAAATACTGATTTCATTAATTGTTTTCGAAACAATTCTAAATAATCATGTTTCTTAAATTAACTATTAATCATTATTATTTTTACTGATTTTTTTTTCATTTGAAATTTTGAATTGTAGTTAGAGGAACTTTACTTTTAATGTATATTCCCAAATCCCTTAAAATAAATATTATGAAAAAAATGCATGATAAATGTATGAACAAAGGCCGTGGTGGTGCTCACACAGGCAGCAATTCGTCTATTCTTCATCCACCGGCTACTCCCTTTGTGGCCCACCATCGGGTTACACTCAGTGGGTGCCAAACACTCTGTCTCACCCACCTTAGGTTCATTGGCACTTCCCCTCACGGTATGCACAACACCTCTCATAATCAAGCACATTAGGTTCAAGTCCAACAACCTTACTTAGCGCCAATATCCTGAGCCCTTCCAGTATTCTCAGGCATGTACCTTTCTGGCATCCTAGTCCGTCTAGCATTCTCTGCAAGTTGATTCCACGGATCTCGCTTTCCCCTATTAGACGATGACTCTCACTCCACCGGATACTTAATGGTACATGTGTTGGTTTATACCCTCAGATGCCATAGAGGATAGAATGTATAAGGCATATTCATTGTAATTAAACATTATTTATATATAAAGGCATCTGAGTTGTTTTCTTATTGGCATTTGTAAGGTAATATAAACAATTGAAAGTCCATGACATTGAGGCGAACCTTACTCCTATGGGTTAGGAAGAATAGCACTAGAAGGATTCGTACTCATTGTCTAAATAAGTTCGAAGGTCAAAGAAAGACCTGACTGGACATCAGGAACAGATAAGACTTATATGACATAAGCTTTGACGTGGAAGTGCTAGTCAAACACTGAGTGGTGGTGGGCGCTTATGTCAAGACATGTCAGTTTGACTGATATGTTCGAACACGACTCGCATCGTTCTGTCACATGGGTTTCACTCAATGACTGTCAATGGTGGAACTGATATATTATGATAGGTATGAGTGAACCTTAGATCTGAGAAATCACAGTTGAAGATGTACTTGTGATATCAAGTCATCATTAGGGTAATTAGACTCAATTCATCCAATGGTGGGGTCAACCTCAAAGTGCAACTTGATAGACAGTCACAGTCTTAACTGATTTGCAATATTTGATTTATTCTCTCATAAGTTAATGAGCAATTATCTTATGTTATCATGAATGAGTGAGGTCAAAGTCTTTGGCCAAATCAATAAAGAATACTATGTTAGACACCAGAGTAATCTCATTGACCTTGACTAAACCATGACTCTCACTTGATTGGGATATACGAATAAAGGTTTATACTCGTACGGTATTCACAATACGAAAGTTTTGGAATGATCCTCATCATTCGTTCTCAATAGGGTTACGATGTGAGCTACGAGACTGGCTAAGTGCTACTCACCTTTTGGTTTCCTTCAATTGCCTTTTGAGATGAACCTAAACAGTCGCACTTAATGGAATTGCGAAGGGGAAAACCATTTTTGACAAAAGGAGTTTTCCGGTATTTGATATCGATTATTATTATTAATTTGTCATTTGATGATATGATTAATTAACAAAATTAATTTCTTGTAGAAATTAATAATATTTTAATTGATTCATTATTTAATTAATTATTGGATAAATTAATTAAATAGAATTGAATTAATTAAAAATTCTAACCAAGAGGTACACTAGCCCGAAGGCTAGTGCACGGTCAAGTTAGGCGTCCATAGCCCTTGGTTTCCAAGAGTTTTGTAATTCTAAAGTTGTGTATTTATACACAACTTAAAAGAGAGTAGAACCCTAGCCTCTTTTTCACATAGAAAAAGAAATAAATCATTCAACTTTCTCTCCCCTCTTCCTCTCTCTTAGCAGTGCAGTGAAGAAAGAAGGAGGATTCTACTTTGGATTTCGGCATGAGGCTTTAGAGGTAGTGACAAATTTGATGCTCGGGTTAGAATTCTGAAAAACACATACTAGGAAGAACACGTAAGTAATTCTTCCCTTAAGCTTGAATATGAAAAATTAGAGATGACCACCTTTGGTGCTTTTACGTAATTCTTCTACTGCATTTTATTTTTTTGCATTCTCCAACAGTGGTATCAGAGCCAATCTCTGATATTCATATTTAGCTATGGCTATGTATTTATGTGGTTTTCATTTTCGTATTTTATAGCATGTTAAAATATGAAAAATTTGAATGTTATGATTGAAGCATGATTTTATGTTTTTGGATTTATATTTCATGGTGTTTTAATAAATCTGAAATTGCATGAATAACCGGAGAAAGGAAGAAAAAGGAGCTGAAAAGCCCCTGGATGCACGCACGGGTAGTGTACGTGTTGCTGTGCACTGACGAGGCCGAAGTGTTGGGATCTCGGTACAACCCCCCGGGATGCCGGCGAAGCACAAGGTATAAATTTAAAAAAATAAAGCGGCATCCCTGAAATTAGGGCTAGGTAGACATGGTACCATCAGATTTAAAACTATCCTAAAGATAAATTTTCTCATGTATACCTTTTGAAGACCAAAAAGCAGCAACGTCTTTTTAAGCAATTCCCTGCTACACCTCTCCGAATGGATTTGCACTAGCGCCCCAAGTGTTGCACCTCTAAGTTTATCCACACCTTAGCTCATACCCTCGATCATCTCCACCAGTGCTAGCCAAGAGAATATCGAACTTTGACTTATGAGAAAAGGGGTAGGAATATATTTAGTGTTCTTCATACTCAACACACAACTCTTAGTTGTGATAACTGAATTAGAATATAATCGACCTTTACTTTCCCACTGGGCTTAAAACAAATCCTTGATCATAACTTAAGTTCATGTCTTAATACTAGAGATTCTAGTTCCAATTTTCCATGTTGTTTTCCAATAAACAACATCAATCCAATTCATTGGATCAAATAGGGGATCAACTATGTACATGAGATGTATTAGTCAACACCAATTTAAACTCATAGAATTGCAGGTTCCTTTCAGTTATGCTTTACAGGAAGAATTACCTTTTGATTCTTCCATATTATCTATGTGTTTGGACAAAAAATTTCAGCAACCCAATGTCCCGAATATATTGCTATCTTGGGCAATTGGGGTGCTATTTCCTTTTAAGTCCATTTTGGAAACTTGTGATGATTATTACATGTACGTTGCTCATGCAACGTTACCAATATATGATACTAACAAGACAGTTCTAATTACAAAAAGCCCAACTAGAAGACTAAAATTCGAGCTCAGTAAAAAATCTGCAATCTGCGCGCTGCACAGTGGTGCCGAATATTGGCACCACTGTGCCAATTCTGCTGTCCATTATTTTTCCTCACTTTTTTTTCAACACAACTCTTTTCGTTTGGACTCTACTTTTCTCCTCTTTAAGTCTCTTAATTGACTTCTTCACTTTGCTTAAGAATCACTTCATTTACTCGCTAAATCAATCGTTCTTTGCCTATAAAAGCATTTAAACGTCTTAGAAGCCAAAATACGCAAACACGGATAAAAACAACTAAAAAGATCAACTACAGGTATGGATTCAAGACAAATGTGAGATAAAATATACTAAAACAACGTTACTTTTAAGATCTAACAATAACCAAGGTAATTTCTTTTCCTCTGTGCTTCAACTGAGATTGTGCAGTAGTTGGTTTGTTCATTAGCCCAGCTAAGTTGCATTCAATCTCATTACAGTTGAAGTTCATGACAAATTGGGAAAAAGAACCAGGAAGAGACTGCTAAATGAGATCAGTTTGTAGTTGCGGGTTCATTGTAAAATCAAGAGCCTGCAATCTCTCGATCCTGGAGATCATCTTGAGAACATGATTCCCAACTTTTCTCCTTCTCTCATTTTGGCTCCGAAGAGCTATTTAGATATTTCATATCTAGCAGTTTGACTGTGCTCACTATAGAGCTCGACCAAGTGCGCTAAGATGGCCCTTGCTGTGGTCATCTTCTCGTAGGATCTCTGGAGCTCATTTGTCATTAACCCCAGCATATATGCATGCACTCGGACATTGTCCTTGACCCATTTTTTGTGGGCTTGGACTTCTTCCTCATTGTCATGTGTTCTAGCAGGATGAGCTGGGATATCTGTGTCAACATGTACCCCAGTGATTCCATATTGAGGACTATCCTCAAATTCCTTAACCAGTCCAAATAGTTGGGTCTGGTAAGAGTATTGTTTTTAAGTAAACCAGAGAGGGGGTTGATTGTCATAGCGAGAGAGATATAAATTAACAACTGCAGAAAAATAAACCAGATTGTATTAGATGCATGTAATTAAAACTATCCAAGTTAAATCAAGGACTTAAATTGAGATAGGGTGAAATGAGATTTTTCAATTGGGTCTCACTTTGCACATTTACCAATTTATAAAGCGTAGATACACACATGATATATACTACTAATATAACATGCTTCAGCAATTCTAAAAAGCTAATAACACACTCAACCATGGGCTTCTTCTAGAGGACTCAAGCCAATGGATCATCATTAAAAAATAAGGCAAATGGAAAATTTAATATAATCTTGATGGGTCTCCAAGTATCCACCGTCTTCAAAAGCCTATCTATTACAAGATTTTTAAGCAACCTATACATAAAATCTAAAAAAATAAAAGAGGGCTCAAAACGGCTCTTACAACCTATGAAAATAAAATACAAACCAAAAGCTTAAGTCCATGGAAGGTGTCACCATTACATAATACATGCTCGTATTAAAGTAAAGCAAATACTATGTTGATTATTTATTTTAATTAGTCCAACTAATTAATGCCTTGTATAATTTTAATATTTCATATATTTGTTGTTTTAATCAAAATCAAATAGCATAATTAAATGACCTAGACATATTTAAATTTCGAATTTAATATGTCTACCTTTGATTAAAATAATTAGTCCAACTAATTAAATATATAAAAATTAAAATCCTCATGCAATGTCATAATTTAAAGCAACCCTCTGAGGAAGAAAAATAAATAATATTTAAATAAATAATTAATCATAATTCTCCAAGAAAAATAATTGATTATTTCAAATTTAAATAAGTTTTATTTCATTAAATAATATATGGGCTCGATTTCATCAAACTCAAGTTACGATCCATTTGGCCCACTTAGATTTAACAAATTCAACCCATAATCAATTTATCAAAATCCTAATTTTTTAATAAAACTAGTTTCGGGCTAATTTAATTAAATTTGGGTCATCATCCTTTTGACCAATCCAAATAACCAAAACACCCCAAAACCCAAATATCAAAAATGAGGCCCGTTCATGTAACACATCCCGTCTTTCATTGTCTGGCTTTCGGCCGGCCTGGTTAGGCCAGCCGCCTCGGCCACGTGCGTGTAATGTGTGCACGTCTACGCACAGCACGATGGCCTTCAGCCATCGCCTGCGTGTAGAAAGCTCATGGCACGCGCACGATGTGTGTGTCGGCACGTAGGTTGTGCACTAGGTGAGGGCTTTCCTAAAAGTGTTATATGCCCAGCTAGCCATCTATTGTCTTGAAAATTAACACTATGTCAGTCTTATCATTTAGATTGTATCAAACCTATTATGCGATGCTTCTTTATTATTGGCTACTTGTGTAAGTATAGATAAAGATCCCATGGATTACATATGGTTACGGGAGGAAGTCGGGATACCTATGGAATGCTCTCAAAGACCGTAATCCTAAAAATACGCTCCACGTCATAGAGGCTGTGAGATGTGGGATATCACTTGCCTCACCAAAACTTGTTCGTGTGTGTAACTCTTCCAAGTGGTTGACGCGTTCCATTGTCAATGGCTAGTATAGCCAATACATGCATGAAGTTTCATACTTTGGGTTAGTATGGAATTGAACGGCCCCGCAAGGATTCTTTGTTGGTGTTGTCGAACTTGGAGTCCTTCAGTTTTGGAGTGTTAGATAATCCTTAGAGTTGAGATGTGATTAGAAAGGGTACTTCCCACTATGCTTTGATATGCACATGCACTCCAGGAGAGTCATATAGCGTGTGTATTGGGTATAGTCCGGTAGTACAGCGGAACAAGTGACAGTCGAAAGGGATTCATCCAAGATCACGAGTACCCGGTATTTCCTATGCTGTTAAGTGAAGCCAAATGATCGAAAACTCTCTAGCCAGAGTATAGTCGTGAAAGAGGGATTGGTGATCCCTGCTTAGAAGATCGGATCATTAGTGGAACCAACATAGTCATAGTTTCTGAGGTCCTTAGGGTTTTGACAGTCGCCAAACCCTAGGTCTTAGACGGGAAAAAGATGGAGGGATTTGACTCACACAAAGATCGTAATTTGGATAGGTTTACTTTTCATCGTTAACATCTAGGAAGTCGTGGCGACGTTGCTAGACATCGAACTAGGACCGATAGGTGCCTTGGGTTAATTGGTGAAATTAATCTAAGGCCTAGTTAACTATTTTGAATAATTAATCTAGCCTATGGAATGACTTATTGCTAGCTTGTTAATGAGCATAAGGTGTCACATATAATACTTAGTGTAGTACCTATTGGCTAGTTAATTCTTTGTGAATTAATGAGCATAAGGTGTCATATACAATACTTAGTGTAGTACCTATTGGCTAGTTAATTCTTTGTGAATTAATGGAGAGATTAATTAATTGGAATCAATTAATAGGGAAGAAGGAATAAATTAATTCAGTGGTCTTAATTAAATAATAGTCTTATAATTAAATATTGAAATATTAAATTAGGAAAGACTAGTTAATTAATTAGTGGTCTAATTAATTAATATGTGAAAGAGGAAAATAAATATATGTATATTAATACATACATAGGCGTGTATGCGTGTATAGATTTGGTGAAGGATTTTATCTTGTTCACCAAGTCTATGTATATATATATAGTTAATATATCTATCTTATAATATATTTGGTAGGATCTATTCTAATTAATTAGGTAATCTAATTGATATGGAAGAATCTTACAAATATATATTAGGAATTATATTGTAGATATGGAAAGATCTCATTTAATAAAATATGGTATATTTGATATGATATCAAATATATGGAAATATCTAATTAGTTGGAAAGTATCCAATTAATTAAGGAAGATGAATAAGAGTTTAAAAAAGAAAGAATTCTATTTAATATTATATATATATATATACACCGTGAGAGGTTCACCATCTCTCGCGAGTTATTTAGAGCTCGTATGACTGAAGGAACATCGGTCACCGACCATGTATTGAGAATGATTGCCTTGATGAACAAACTCAATGACATGGAAGTGCCGATAAATCCTGACTTGGCTATTGATTTAGTACTTCGGTCGCTCTCTCCTGCCTACGATCAGTTCGTAATGAATTTCAACATGAACCAATTGGTTGCCACTCTTCCAGAGCTATTTGACATGTTGCGCACTGCTCAGGCAACGATCAAGAAGGCTAAGCCTGTGCTAATTGCTGACACTTCTTCATCTCCCACTCCTAGTAAGAAGAATAACAAGGAGAGAAAGAAGAAGAAGAAGGACAACGAACTGGAAGCAAAGGGTGATATCAAGAAAGAGAAGTGCTTTAACTGCAAGAAGAAGGGACACTGGAAAGATCAATGCCCTGAGTCTTCTCGTAAGCGCACTAAAGGTACATTTGTTGTAAGGTTAACTATGCTTCTTAAGTGTTATGACACTGTAAGGGTACTCACTTGCGCAATGGATTGCAGATGGTGAGAATAAGAAGCAAGGAACAAAGAGTGGGAAGAATGTTTTATCATATTTATTTGTCGTTTTTTAAATTATGAGACAATGTTTTAGGGAAGAATGTTTTATCATATTTTTAAATTATTGTTATGAACCTTGTTTTTCCTCCACCTTGGTTTATGGGTGGACATTCAATGTTTTATTATAGTGCTTTTTATTTATGGTTCTACAATTAATTCTCATGACATTGTATCTTCACAACATTTGACTCATATGACGCAACAAATGTATACATTGATCTAGCTACCAAGGTAATAACCTAGGCGAGTAAATTAATCTATTAGACATAGAATAATGGGTGGAACCATAAAATGGTCACATTAGATGTGACATGGAAACCACACATATCAAGGATGTGAAAGGTATTGCTTGTGTCAAGCTTACAATGGGAGCAATAGAGGATCGTAGATCCTCTTGTCATGTGTTTACGAGTATCCTAAGGAAACTTAGGAATATCATGTTCATTACACCTTGGAATGAAAAGGATAGTTTCATAATATCCTACCTTCAAGGTGAAGGAATTATTATATGAAAGAATGGGGATAGTAATGAAAACTAGGGACTCGATAAACACAAACACCACTGGCAGCTAAATGAATAGACTAGTATACCTGTAAACCTATGAACACAAGTTCCAGACCCTTCAAGAAATATTCTGACGAGGAGTATGATGAAAGTCAAGAAAACTTGACAAGTAGTGGAAACCGACCTAAAGCATAACTGCTTCAAAGATCGATCTACTGACTGAATCTTTTCTGAACTTAAGTTCGAAAGGTTAATGGGTATACAATATAAGTATGAGAAGTCAGAGAAAAACATCAGCTTTTATTTTCTTTTAGGAGAGAAGAAAGGAGAAATAGAGAAAACTTGTACAGAAAGAAAAGGAAGCTTTTGAAGAGAAGAAAGAGAAATCTTGATTCTTGCCATCAACATAAGGGTTCTTCTTGTTTTTTCTTAGATTATTCTTCTTCCCCAATTGTTCTTTATTATTTTCCACCATTGTTAAACATGAGATTTCTTAATTTTATGGAAAATATTTCTTCTTCTTGTTTAATTATGTGTAGCTAAATAATTTTCTAGGGTTAGATGTAGTCTTGCGTATTAATTTGGATTATTGATGATTCATGGATTTGATTCTTATTTTGTTTATCTATTATTGAGTGTCTAATGCTTGTAATTGCTTGATCACCATTTGAATGATTTAAGATGAATTACGAAGTACCGGAAGGTGAATTAGTTTATCGGTTCAAATTTAATAAACACGTGTAAATTGCTTAATAGGGATATTGATAATTTTGCATGAGACTAGTTAAACAATATTCATAAAACTCAATGGATTCATCTAAATTAGTTTTTGATCATGGGAGTAACATTAATTAATTTAGTTGGGTACTCATGAATATCTCAAGAGAGTATTCATATATTTAAGAAAATTGGGTCTTTAATTTAAGCAAGAATGATAATATATTGAAAGTCAATAATCCATAGAAATACCTTGACGAAATCTTAATCCCTAGGGTTTTCGTTAATTAATTATCTCTGTTTTAATTATCTCTGTTTTAATTATTTATAATTAATTCTGTTTTTATTAATTTTTGCTTTTAATTAGTTTAAAAATCACATCTTTGATAATCGATAGTCTAAATAATAGGATAAACTTTGTTTGGTAGTTGATAACCTTCCCTGTGGAGATGATTTTACTTTCACTATATTATTTGTTCGATTCCGTGTTTTTACGGATGGATAACAAATTGGTGCCGTTGTCGGGGAAGGCAACACATAGTCAATATCAATAAAAAGTTAATTCTTATTAGTTTAGACATTTAATTTTATTTTATTTTTGATTTGTTTTTATCTGTCTCGTTCTGATCTTAATTTCTTGTTTGAGGTTGAATTTTGGTAGATGCACAGGCATTCTTTGAGTGCACCTGCTATTGAAATCGATCCAGAACCATAACAAACTTTTCAAAGAGGCAGACGTCAGTAAAGAGAGCAACGTAGAATGACAGAAGGCTTACAAAGGATTGAACCTGCTGCACAGAGAACTCTCCGAGATTATGCTACACTAATATATCAAAACTTAACCTCCAGCATAGCGGTACCAAATGTTCAGGCCAATACCTTTGAGTTGAAGCACTCTGCCTTTGAGGGAGATGTTGAGAGGGAGGATCTTCATTCCCATCTGCGGAATTTTCTGGAAATCTAAAGTACTTTCAAGATGAATGGCGTTACTGAGGATGCCATAAGACTGCGACTCTTCCGATTCTCCCTATCTAAAAGAGCTAAGGAGTGGCTGAAAAACCAGCCGACAAATAAGTTCACCATTTGGGCTGATTTGTCGACTGTGTTTCTCACCAAGTATTTCCCCCCAGCTAAGACTGCTCAGCTAAGGAATATAATCACAGAATTCATGCAAACTAATAGTGAAACCCTTTATCAAGCATGGGAAAGGTATAAAGAACTACTCAGAAAGTGCCCACATAATGGTATTCCTAGTTGGATGTTTGTGCAGACTTTCTACAATGGTCTGTCACATAGTTTCCGGATGAATATGAATGCAGCTGTAGGACGGAGTTTTATGGCAAAGAATCCGGATGATGCATTAGCTCTTATGGACGAGATGACATCCAACACTTATCAATGGGCGAGTGATAGTCGGGCGGTAAAGAAAACACCGGGCACGCACAATGTAAATGACATTACATTGCTCAATGCTAACATTGAAGCACTTGTCAAGCACATCGAGGGACTCAAGGGAAATATTAATGCAGTATCTCAGCCTACTTTAGCTTGTGATATTTGTGGAGGACCTCATATGGCTACTGATTGCTCACTCATCAAGCAAGCTAATTATTTATCTAATCAGAATAAGCAGGAAGGAAATCCATTTTCGAACACCTATAATTCAGGGTGGCGAAATCACCCCAACTTTTCTTGGGGAGGTCAAGTGAACCAAGGGACTCAAGCTAATCATTCTAGACAGCAGTTTCCTCTAGGTTTCCAACAACAGGGTCCTCAGAATTTTCAACAACCAAATCAACAAGGACCACTACCTCAAAAACCACAAGCTTGGGAATTAGCCATTGAAAAGCTCGCTAATGGAACAGCAAAACGATTCGAGAATCTTGAAGCAAAGATTGATCTGGTAGTGGGAGCAACATGGAATTACAAGTTGGATAATTGGTAAGTTCTATGAATTCGAGGTCAAAGGGTATACTACCTAGCCAAACAGAGGAGAATTCGAGAGGACAGTGTTATGTAGTGACTCTGATAAACGTAAATACAATTGAAGAATTTGGGCCACATTTGTGCACAGAGATGAACTTGTGACGAAAGATAACTCGGTCTTTGAACCTTCAGACAAGGTTGAACAGGAAAAGGTTATCCCGAAGCCATATGTGAAGTTGTATGTTCCTCCAATTCCATTTCCTCAAAGGTTACAACACAAGAGGTTGGACAAGCAGAAAGAGAAATTTCTTCAAGTACTTAGACTGTTGCACATCAACATTCCGTACACAGATGCTCGGGCTCAGATGCCTGTTTGTGTGAAGTTTCTCAAGTAGCTATTGAGAAATAGAAAGAAAGTAGAAGATGTGGAAACAATCTCCTTGAATGAAGAATGCAGTGCCATAATCCAACAAAATATTTCTCCGAAGTTAAAGGATCCAGGGAGTTTTTGACTACCTTGCACTATTGGAAAATTTCACTTTCATAAAGCACTTTGTGATTTAGAGGCTAGCATTAGTCTAGTGCATTATTCAATTTGCAGGAAATTAGGCTTTCAAAAGCTTAAAAACACAAAGATGTCACTTCAATTGGCGGATAGGAGCATAAAGCGCCCCATGAGATCTTAGAAGATGTGTTTGTGAAAGTGGACAAGTTCTACATCCCATGTGACTTCGTGGTGCTTGAGATGGATGAAGATTCAAAAACACCAATCATCCTTGGAAGACCATTTCTCGCAACTGCAGGAACCATCATCGACGTGCGTGCTGGCAAGCTAGCGTTGAACATTGGAGATGAGAAGGTGGAGTTCGACTTACATAAGGTGATGCAATCTCCAATGTTTGATGAAAAATGTTGTTCGGTGGATGAGATTGAAGAGGTCATTAAAAAAGAAATTTCGCAAGATAATAGAGATCCATTAGAGTCACATCCCATAATATCCTCTACAAGGTAATAGAGATCCATTAGAGTCACATCCCATAATATCCTCTACACCGAAGGTAAATCTTAAACCTCTTCCTCCACATCTCAGGTACGCACTTCTGGGCAACAATGAACTTTTACCTGTTATCGTAAATCCTACACTTTTTACATCTAAATTGGATCAATGGTTTAATGAATTGCAATGGAAGAAAGAGGGAATAGGTTGGCATATGTTTGATATGAAAGGGATTAACCGTGCTTTGTGTTTTGTAGACAAGGATATTCCTCGAGGGAAAATGGTTTTCCTCACCGACCCTCAACATTGATTTCGTCTAAGTCTAGCATGTTTTCGTTGCTTTAATTTTTTTTTATTTAGTTTCTTTTCTTTGTGTAGTCTCTATTTTCGTTGAGTTTTCTCATATTTTCATTTTTTATTTGATTTCAGGTCTATACCAAAAATTACCAACGCAGGCAATTAGCACCACTGTGCCACGTGAAAACCTCATAAAAAGGGCTGTTGAAATATTTACAGGAGATTTGGCACCACTGTGCCACATTGCAGCACTGTGGTGCAACTTAAAAAAAATGTGATCCAAATTTTCTCACCCATCAGTCAAACCCAGCTTGGCCTATTAGAACAACCCACACTCAAATATTCACCCCAATTCCCCAAATCCAAGCCAAACACGCCTTCCCTCCCAGAAGAGTCCAAAATGAAAAAGAAAATCCCTAAATCTTATTCCTCTTCATCTTCTTCCTTCAAGTTCCGCCACCTACCCACCATTCTTCCGCGCCGCCACCACCACTACAGCACCCGTCTTCTATCCCCACCACAGCAACATTGCGCGGTTACACCTCCACCACCCATCTCTAATTCTCCACATCAAGCACCAAAGTCGCGTTGCCGTCGTCTTCAACCATAACCAGCGTTGCTTCCACGCTGCCACCACCATCACAGCCACGACACCTTCGCATTTTCACTAGCACAGGCATACATCTACACCACTCGAGTCCCTGCCATCTTCTCCTACCACCAAAAGCGAGACATCCATCCACCACCACTGTTGCAACGCCGGCATCCCCACATCACCACACCACTAAGCCGTCATCTTTCTTCTTCTACTATACCGAAAAGAGCTTGAACCTACGCAGGACCTTCACGCTTATCCGTAGGGGAGTCTCTTTCTCACCGTCTTGTTTTATTTCAGTATGATTATGCTTATGCCTATACTTATGTGTGAGTCCATTGAGGACAATGTCATGTTTTAAGTGTGGAGTGTGTGTGTGTTTATATTGATGAATGATTCAAGTGTGGGGTGGTGTGATCGAGAAAATTGGTGAAAGAAGGACATGTACACATTTTTGTTAAATTGTTGATTGATTTGGTGACTTGTTTGCAACGCTTTAATTCCCACATTAGAACTATAGACTGAAATGAACAAATAGACCGATTTTTCGTAATATGGATACATTTTGCGAGTTACTTATTTTTTCTAAAGTTTGTCAAATTTGATATGCATCATTGCACACTACACACAGGTTTTAGTAAAGGAAATTGATCGGTGAGATAAGGCAATTACAACATTTTTTGATATTATGAAATTGTGAGGAAAGTTGAAGAAGAAAAAGAAAAGGAAAAATTGCTAGAAAATGAAAAAAAAAATGAAAAACAAAAGAAAGAAAAAAAGGGAAAAAGAGCTTCAAGAGCAATGAATTGAATAAATGCTTTGATATTGAGTTAATAAAAACCTAATTTTGTTCTGTGGCCTTAGTCACTCAAGTGATTAAGTTCTTAGGGGTATCTTGACACCTAATGTTTTAGGATCGTATGGTTTGAGAGTTATTGACCTAAAACTCGTTAAATGGATGTCATAAAGAGCCTAAAAGAACAAAACATTGCACAGATTAATGAGTGTTAAGTGAAAGAAGGAAATGAATGATTGAGCTACGAAGAATGTTTGTGTTTGCTTGATGTAGCTGAGAAATTTCCCTTGCCAGAATTCATCTTTTCACGTGGATGCATATTTAAAATTAAACTTGGTTTGAATTAGTGTGTTGACTTTGAACAAAAGTGTTTACATTGGGGAAGATAGTAATTTGTGCGTTCATGTTAGATCTTGTACGATAATTATGGGGATGTCCAATTGTTGTGGCTCGTTGCTAAGTTGAGAAACAATGATACAAGTAGGTACATGTCTAGAATTTTGTGGCTATATTCACTGCAAACCCTCACGAGACTAAACTCATCCACTAGGGGAAACCTAGGGGTTTAACGGCTTGTTGCACGTGCTAAGTGCAATCGTGTTCCCTACAAAAGTGGAGTTATTTTTGTTTGATTGTTCTTTTCTTTGTCTATTTTAGATTTACTCGAGGACGAGTAAAAAACTAAGTGTGGGATGTTTGTTAGATCTTAAAAGTAACATTGTTTTAGTAGGCTTTTACCTCACAGTTGTCTTGAATTCATACCTGTAGTTGATCTTTTTAGTTGTTTTTATCCGCGTTTGTGTATTTTGGCTTCTAAGACGTTTAAATGCTTTTATAGGCAAAGAACGATTGATTTGGCGAGTAAATGAAGGGATTTTTAAGCAAAATGAAGAAGTCAACTAATAGACTTAAAGGGGAGCAAAGAAGAGTGCAAACGAAAAGAGTTGAGTTGAAGAAAAAGTGAAGAAAAATAATGGACAGCAGAATTGGCACAGTGGTGCCAATATTCGGCACCACTGCGTAGTGCGCAGATTGCAGATTCTTCACTGGGCTCGAATTTTCGTCTTCTAGTTGGACTTTTTGTAATTAGAAATCCTATATAAGTATAAGAAGTCAGAGAAAAACATTAGCGTTTATTTTCTTTTTGGAGAGAAGAAAGGAGAAAGAGAGAAAACTTGGAGAGAAAGAAAAGGAAGCTTTTGAAGAGAAGAAAGAGAAATATCGATTCTTGCCATCAACATAAGGGTTCTTCTTGGTTTTTCTTGAATTATTCTTCTTCCTCAATTGTTCTTTATTATTTTCCACCATTCTTAAACATGAGATTTCATAATTTTATGGAAATTATTTCTTCTTCTTGTTTAATTATGTGTAGCTAAATAATTTTCTAGGGTTAAGATGTAGTCTTGCGTATTAATTTGGATTATTGATGATTTATGGATTTGATTGTTGTTTTGTTTATCTATTAATGAGTGTTTAATGCTTGTGATTGCTTGATCACCATTTGCATGATTTAAGATGAATTAAGAAGTACCGGGAGGTGAATTAGTTTATCGGTTCAAATTTAATAGACATGTGTAAATTGCTTAATAGGGATATTTGTAAGTTTGCATGAGACTAGTTAAACAATATTCATAGAACTCAATGGATTCATCTAAATTAGTTTTTGATCATGGGAGTGACGTTAATTAATTTAGTTGGGTACTTATGAAGATCTCGGGAGAGTATTCATGGATCCCGCCGTGTAGCACTTTGCTCTGATCCCTAAGAGGTGGCTTCCACGTGCGTAGCGCTTTACCCCGCATTGCACTTAAGCTCCCTTCACTCTGTCTTTAAGAGTCAAAGCTTTAATTAAGAAAAGTTCATATGGAGGATGGATGCCGGACATTGGGACCCTAGAGCTGGTGGCTCCTACGGGCCCAAGAGGTGGCTCCTGCCATGCAGCACTTTGCGCCGAAGCCCCAAGAGGTGGCTCCCACAGAGTAGCACTTTTCCCCGCATAGCACTTAGCTCCCTTTGCCGATGGAGTAGAGCCAATAATTACAATGATTTCAATGATTTACTAAAGATATGGAGTCAACATTGGTACGATAGAATTAAGGGAATCAACACCGATTAGATCGAAGACCATTTCGAGGCTAGACCTATACTATAGACGCGAAAGGAATAAACATCGGGAATAGCGAGATATTGACATTTAAGAATCAACAATCATCACGAACCAATAATCAAGATACCGACAAGATATTTTTAGAAAAAAACAAGACAATCACAAGTAGGTAAAGCAATTAAAGAGTTTCAAGGAAAAGAGAAACACTCACTGTTACAACCCGGCGTCGTCACCTCGTGTCTTATTCGAACCACGGATATATCCTGCTATACAAACATACTATCATATTCTTGAACTATGATACTTTAACCTAACCAAAACTCATAAGTCACATTATAAATACACACTAGACATATTGATGGTTTAATGTAAACGAGCTTCGAGCTACTTATCGGTGCAGCTTCACTGCGAAAATTCTCACAAATTCTCAAATTACAATTTTACTCTCAAATTTCACAGTAATAGGGAAATCCAGTTGGATAACATTCCATAATATCTTCAGAATTAATTGACATATTTAGGTTGGTGATTTGGTCATCAAAACATGGTTGCACAAAAATACTTTTCCCAGGACAGCTAGTCTGGTTTCAAATATTGTTATAAAATCCCCAGTTCTTTGAAAAATTCCCAAATTTTCAGAAACTACTCTAAACACATATATAAGTGTATAGTTAAATAATCAAAATGAATTAAAATTTATAATATGATAATTAAGCTTCAAACCGAAACCTTCTTAAACTCGACTGGCAGCACCTAGCAGTTTCATTCAAATAGTTTTAGAAAATTCCACAGAAATCCAATCTTTACCAAAGTTTGCAGATACGTTCAAAATAAAATCAAGTTGAGTCAGAAAATTTTACATATTAAAATTCACTCATTTCGTCACCTACTTACAGCCCTAAAGTCCAACTGCAGAAACTGAAGCTTCTGAAAACTGGATGTCATGCAATTTAAGTTAACTAAAATGTATATGATATATGAATTTCAATTTCAGGCCTCAAAGGTGTTTTTCATCTCAACTATAAACATATAATCCACTTCAAACATATAATCAAGATATATAAGTTAGTCACTATATACCTTAAAGAATGATAAAGAAAAGATGAAGCTTCCTAATCTTGGTTTCTCTTCTCTCTTCCAATTGATCAATTTCTTTATTCAACTTCTTGTGTCTTTGAGAGAAACAAATGAGCTCTATTTGAGAGAATTCCAGGCGGTGGTGTGTGTGAGAATGAAGGTTAAGTAAGTTGGCAAAAGATGATGAAGATAGAATGAAACACTAAGTTGTTTCCTAGCTTGCCACGTTGAAATTGGAGTAAGAGTTGTTACACTTCTAATATTGCCACCAACATGTGATTTGTCATCTTTTCTTATGCACATATATATATATATATATATATATATATACACATGGAGCATTCTAACACACACATATATATATATATAGCATCTATATATATATACTATATATGATTTTAAATGATTATAAACACAACTAGTCTACCAAGATATGTAAATTCTACTAGCCTATTTCACATGTAGGTAGAGCACAATATTAATTGTACAATCAAGTAATAAAGCATTTAGGGTCAAACATAAATTGCTAGAATTGAACTAATCACGAAAAATGATTAACGAGAATTATATCTCTTAGCTTAGTCTCTATATAAGGAGCCGAAAATATAGGATGTTACAATTGATCACCAGTTGGATCACATAAAGCATCATATTTCTAGCAACTACAAAGATTGATCACCAGTTGGATCACATAAAAAATTATATTTCCAACAACTACAAATATTGATCACCAGTTGGATCACATAAAACTACAAATAAAGCATCATATTTCCAGCAACTAAGTATAAATATTGATCACCAGTTGGATCACATAAATCACATAAAACTACAAAATAAAGCATCTTATTTCCAACAACTAAATATAAATATTGATCACCAGTTGAACCACATAAAGCATCATATTTCCAGCAACTACAAATACTGATCACCAGTTGGATCACATAAATCACATAAAACTACAAAAAAATGCATAGATTATTTCAGAAATTGATGATCAAAAACTAAGTCTATCGTACAATTATCAAATAAGTTCAAATACCTTTCATCATTTTCTTTTTATCGTTGGCTTAGTAGTCTTTTGCTTCCCATTGGTACGACCATTTTTTTAGTATGCCGACGAACTGATGGATTAATACCCTTGGTGATCTTGTTGCATATACAATTCATCATCACTTATATCCAAGTCATCAAAACTATAAATTGATTGTGAATCACTTAAGATAGGATTTCCTCCATCATCTTCACTTTCTTCATAATCATCCTCAATACAAGTATTTTTGTTTGCCGATAAAACAATGGACCGCCTCTTATTAATAGGATCGGTGACAAAAAACACTTGCTTAGCTTGTGATGCCAAAATGAAAGATTCATCTTTGTATGCCACCCTTTCAAGGTCTACCCGAGTGAAGCCTATTTCATTATTTCAGACGCCATTTTTATTGTCAACCCACCTACACCCAAATACAGGCACCCGAAACCAACTATAATCCAACTCCCATATACGTTCAATCACCCCATAATATGATAAATCAGCATAGATAGGGTTATTATCTTTTGCACTTGAGATATGCATTGCTTGAGCTACAAGACTCACACTAGTCTGCCTGGATCCATCGACAACCGTGTCAATTTATCTGAAACTAAAAGTGGATTCTCTTTCTGTTTCTCTTCAATCTGCTTTCGGAACCAATCTATGAAACTCTTGTTATGCTCTCTTGAAATCCAGCTCTCATTTTTAATTAGTTTTAATCTCCTAAGTTGGTCCTTGTGCTCTTCAACATATGGGTCAACCTCATCGCTGTTGTGGAGCACATATAGGTGTGCCTGCTCCCTTTATGTGCAAGGAACATTAACTAATTACTTTCCAATTACACTTTCTCCTCCTATTCTTCCTCCCACAACATGAGACTTTGGAAGCTCTGCAACGTTAGAATTTGCAAGATATTCTGTGCTAAATGTAATGGCTTCATCAACTATGTACCGTTCAAGAATGCAACGTTCCAGTCGACTATGGTTTTTCATGTAGCCTTTCAATACCTTCTTATAACGCTCAACCAGATACATAGATCTCATAAAAGTCGGTCCACATAGTTGTGTCTCCATAACCAAGTGAATATGTAGGTGGGTCATTAGATCAAAAAACGCAGGTGGAAAATACATTTCAAGCTCACACAAAGTGATGACAATTTATTTCTGAAGTGCGGGAAATTGTTCAGGATCAAACACCTTGCTCCGCATTGCATTGAAGAAGAAACACAATCTAGTTATAGTTTCTCTCACATTTTTTGGCAAAATGGCCCGTCTAGCAATTGGTAGCAAATGACCCATGATTACATGACAATCATGAGTCTTCATGTGCTTTAGCTTTAAGTCCTTGATTGATACAAGACTGCTAATGTTTGAAGAATACCCTTCTAGAACTTTCACTCCATTAAGAAACTCACATAATGCAAATTTTTCTTTCCTAGATAGAGTGTGAGCTACTGGAGGCAAATAAGTACGTTTTCCCTTCTTTGTTGGTGCCAATTTACATCTTATCTTCATTTCAACCAAGTCTAACCTTGCCTTTACGTCATCTTTTGTCTTTTCAGGCACATTTACAAGTGTACCAATGACACTATCAAATATATTTAATATCAAAAAAATGTCTAACATGTAAGGACTTCCAATATGGCAACTCAAAGAAAATTGATCTTTTTTCCCACCCAGTTCACTTGCAAAAACCTTTCCAGATATGATATCCAAGTCCTTTACATTCTCAAACACGTTTTCACCAATCAAGCACTTAAAAGCTCGACCTTCTTCTATCTTTCCATTGAAAGCTTTCTTCCACCGACGATATCGATGGTTCCGATTTAGCCATCTCCGATGCCCTTGGAATGCATATTTCTGAGAGTGTGGCAATCGATATTGATATGTACTCTTAACACATATGGGGAATCCACATTGGCCATGTACACCATATCCCTCAAGATTTGCTCTTGCCGGATGATGTGGGTTGAAATAGGTCTTTGGGCCAAGCTGGGTAATTATATACTTTATGGGCCTAAGCCCAATGGCCTCGTGAGCTTGGATCCTTCTAGAAGACTATCCATTCAGGTCTGTCCAGCTGGAAGTTCGGTCACCCCGACCTGGACAGGTAGAGCATTCTATATAAGCCAAGCCTGGAGACAAGAATCAATCAATCAAGACACTTTCCATGTCCGGACCTGCGGAGGTCAAGCCAGCAGATTACCTTTTCTTTACCAATTATACCATAGAAGATATAGCTCAAGAAGGAAGGGATCATGATTTGTTCTTATTACCTTATGTATTTTAGGCATAGTTGACTTGCCATTCTAACCTATCTATCAATTACTTATATAAATACCCCCTATGAGGATGAATAAAGGGGGCAACCACTTTACACCCGTGGACGTAGGTCTTCATTAGACCGAACCACGTAAATCTCTTGTGTTCTTTACATTTAATCTCATGCTTTATACTATATTTTCATATATTATACTTTATACTATATTTTCATATATTATACTTTATACTATATTTTCATATATGATATTACATATTATTATTGGTGTGAAACCCACACACATCAATTGGCGCCGTCTGTGGGAATATTGAGCGAGACGTGAGTTATTTTTAATCTTTCAAATAAGTTGTTTGTAAGAGGTTTTGAGGGTGGAACGAGGTGTAGGAGGACGGATCAATCAAGTTTGCAAAAGGATTCCCAAGAAAATACACTTCTTTTTGTACAAAGAATACTTATTTGCTCTAACAGGTTTACCATTTTGATTTTTCAAGCATACATGTGACGTAAATAACAGTGTCAACATTTAGTTAATTAATAGTTCATTACAATGAAGATTATTGCCTGTAGTTGTCAAGCAAATTACAGAAAAAGATAAACTGAAAATGTTATTCAAATCTTTCTCCTTCTTTAACCTACAATTTGATATTGAAAATTGCATCGAAAATTATTTTGTATTGATGTGGGTTGACACACATCATGTATCTTGTGACATTTGATTATGGTGGGATTAATGACTATGAAACAATGTGTCTTCGGCACTTAATATTTTCTTTCAACTGGTTCATTCCCTAAGCGCACTGATCTAGTCACTTCAACCTTCGAGCAACAAAGGTTATTTTAGAATATACAAGTCATTTGTGTTTATTGTTTAATTGATTGTATCATGCACTCAATTGGATATTGTGGTTTCAGAAATTTTCGATTTGCAAATAATGCTTCATTATTATTTGTGGTGAAAATTAGTGTATAAAGGAGGCGCATTAAAAGATATAATATCAATTTTGCAACTTAGGTCTCGCAATGTTAAAGCACCTCTTGATAAGTTATTGTCTAATTCGGTAAAATATGTTCACAAAGTGTTAGAGATGATTTTTTGTCATATCTTCCTTTCTCTAGTTATTTTATTAAATGAATAGTGAAGACAAGTTGGTTTTCCATATCCTATTATGCTATGTAATTTTCTTTGGAGTAACACGTGGAGTAAATTGTGGAGTATAATAGATAATTTCCATGCTTATATTATTTTCTTTTTTATGTTATGTGGAGTAGGAAAGTTAAGACGCATATGGAAAAAGATCATGCTCTTGTATTACATTATTGTTAATTGGGGAATAAATCAAGCTACTTACCATATTTATATTATTCTCTTAAAATTCTCAATTATCTTATAACATTGAAATGGAAGGCTACGATAAAATGAGAGAATTCCTAGATCTAACTCGTATGTTTATTCTTTATAAAAGGCATGAATCGATGGATTTATTAAGTTTTATAAGGATAAATATCATATATTTTTATCCTTGTGTGGAGTCTTTAACAGGGTAAATCAAGGCGTATGGAGCTATGGAAAATCCAGATGTGACCGTAGTATACTTGTGGGAAATCGGCACTAGCTGGAGTAGCCCTGACTTGCCCAGCAAAGGTGGGAAAAGTGGCAACAGTTGGAGCAACTCAGGCTGCCCAGCAAAGGTTTGAAAAAGTGGCAATAGCTGGAGTAACTCAGGCTGCCCAGCAAAGGTGAGAAATGACGATAATAGCTGAGGCAGCTCAACCTGCCCAGCAAAGGTCGGAAAAATCGGCACTAGTTGGAGCAGCCTTGACCTGCCCAGCAAAGGTGGGAAAAAGTGACAATAGCTGGAGCAGCTCAGGCTGCCCAGCACAAAGAGGCAATAGCTAAGGCAGCTCAACCTGCCGAGCAAAGGTCGGAAAAATCGGCACTAGCTAGAGCAGCCCTGACCTGCCCAGCAAAGGTGGGAAAAAGTGGCAATAGCTGGAGCAGCTCAGGCTACCCAGCAAAGGTCGGAAAAAGAGGCAATAGCTGAGGCAGCCCTGACCTGCCCAGCAAAGGTCTAAAAAAGTGGCAATAACTGGAGCAGCTCAGGCTGTTCAGCAAAGGTGGGAAATGACAGTTATAGCTCAGGCAGCTCAACCTGCCCAGCAAAGGTCGAAAAAATCGACACTAGCTGGAGCAGCCCTGACCTGCCCAACAAAGGTTGGAAAAACAGGCAATAACTGAGGCAGGTCATGCTGCCAACAAAGTTGGGAAAACAGGTAATAGCTGAGGCAGGTCGTGCTGCCTAGCAAAAGTGGAAAAATAGACAATAGCTAAGGTAGGTCATGCTGCCAAGAAAAAGTGAAAAAACAGGCAATAGCTGAGGCAGGTCATGCTGCCCAGCAAAGGTGGGAAAACAGGCAATAGCTGAGGCAGGTCATGATGCCCAGCAAAAGAGGAAAAAATCGGCAATAGCTGAGGCAGCTCATGTTGCTCAGCAAAGGTGGGTAATAGCTGAAGCGGCTTAGGCTGCTCAGCAAAGGACGGTAATAACTCAGGCATCTAGTGCGGCTCAGCAAGTGCGGGAATCTAGGTTAGGTCTTTGCTGAATCGAAAGAAAACGTAAAAAGTTCCGTAACAAATCTCCTCCTTGTGCATCATTCTGGTATCATGAGCATAACATTGTGTGTGCACCATAGGCATGGTCAGGCATCATCTACTCATCTTGTGCATAACTATTTATCCACATCGTAAACTAAGTTGTAATGTTATTCAATTAGGATTAAAGATGTATACTTACTGAGACTTCCGTAAGCATTTTTGCAGGACTTTCAATTTTCACTAACATATGTCTTCGTGAATTTATGATTTTTTGTCTTTTCAGGAAAGTTACTAGCTAGAGGAGTCTACAAGGGAAAACAACTCCCTCGCCCATGGAACATGCAAAGCCTGAAAAAGTTTTACGTGTGATCATAAAGATTGCCCTCTCTTTTATTTTATTTTCTCATCTTATGCTTTGTTTTTACCATTCGAAAGACTCACGCTTTGCTAATAATCTATTTTGGAAGTTATGATTGTTATGTTTTCCAGGTACGACCTAAAGAATGTAAAAGCCTTCTTTGCAAGGTCGCATGCAAAGCCCCGATATTCCAGTAAGAGTTTATTTTCAGATTGAGTTGCACGTTTATATGTACATACCTATGATTAAAGTTATAAATGCATGAATTGTGAGGTAAAGGGTTGCTGGTGCAATAGAGTCCGTTACTCCAGGGGAAAATCGGTGGCGGACCTAGAGGCCCTATACCAAGAAGTGATAAGGAGGGACTAGGTGAGGAATCATCCGTGGGGTGATTCCAGGACCTATCCTAGGAAGAACGGGGTTCGGAGCGACAAGGAGGAAGGGGGAGTCATAAGGTTGGAAAAGGAATAAGGAGAGAAGGCACGGAGAAATGTGGGAAACAAGGAAGGATACCTTTGGTATGCGCGGGCACCCCTAGCCCGTCAAGGAATATTTTGGACGGAGGGAAGGAAATGGGGATATAAGGTAGGAGGTAAATGCAAGTCTCTCCGATTGCATAGTCGCGGTGCAAGTCCCCACGATTGTACACGCCTAATTATGGGTGTTCGATCCCGTGTGCAAGTCTCCACGATTGCACAAAGGTGGTACAAGTCCCCACGATTGTACGCACCTGGAAAAAGGTGTTTGATTCCGATGCAAGTCCCCACGATTGCATAGGAGAAAGTACAAATGCAAGTCCCCACGATTGCATGAGGAAAGAAAGTGAGTGCAAGTCCCCATGATTGCACAGTGACAATACAAGTCCCCATGATTGTATGTGTCAAGCAAGTTACTAAGAATTGACGGGTGTGGAAATGCAAGTCCCTACGATTGCAAAAATGTGGACCACCGGACCCAGCTGTAGCATTAGCTCAGTGCAGGTCTGGTAGGTACCTCCTGGAAACTATAAATTTCATTTGATTTTTTGTAAGGAATATTGGATGCCGGATTCCACAGGAAATTCTGAGGGAGTGTTTGAAATACCAGGATGGAGGTATGGTCACAATAGTTTATGACAATTTTATGAGCACAATATTTTATAGCAATTTGATTCACTGTTTATCTTACTAAATTTGTCTTATGATGAAGTAACACTAACTCTAACCTACTCCTCTGAGGAGGTAGAGCAAGTTTGGTTCTATTTTTTGATTTTCTGAAACAAGGCAGGTAAGGCAAAGACAAAGCTAAGCAATATAAGTCTCAAACGCAAAGCAAACCCCAAGCTGAGGAAAGGTCGCGGATGTCCCTGGCCTAACCTGGGCAGGTCAGGCAAGACGAGAAAAGTATACAAATAACAAATTGATAAAGCCTTAGCAGGGAGAAGAGTAGGGAGGTGCCTGCCCTAACTTGGGCAGGTACAGAAATAACAAAAAGCGAAAGAAATGAAATTGTTTTACACATGCCCATTCCAAACCAGCATTCTTGAAAAGAAGAACGTCTACTATGCGGGTTCTATCCCGGCAACAATAGAAGGAGTAATGCTAGCACCATGTGGAAGTAGATAGAGCAACTGGACCTGGAGAAGAAAGATTCTTTAGCGAGACTAGAGGACCTATACCTAGTGTCATCAACAACATCAGCAATTCAAGCAAGCAAGCCAAACGACCGGAATATCAAGAAGAGAAAGGAGACAATGCTTCTTGGAAAAAAATACATAGCTCTAGAGGGACGTCACGTGCTACCTGGACGATGGAGACGATTTGGAGGTTGGGCACCCCAACCTAGGCAGGTGAAGAGAAGGAGAAAGTAGGAGAGAGGAGTACACACGCTTGTTCAAATACACAATTTATGAAGGAAATTACTTTGCAAGCAAAAGAAAGGAATAACATTAGCTAAATCGGGAGGGGTAGCTTCAACAACAAGCTGCCCAAATGAGGCAACAACATGCTGGTCAACTACAAGGAGGACGGCCGGACCTGCGGATGTTCTTAGGCGTAGCTGGAGAAGGTCACACCCGTGATCGTTGACACGCTAAAAGCTAACGTGCTATGATAGCAAGTGCACTAGACGTGTGTAGTAATAAGTGGACAAAAAGTCCGGGTTGTCGAACCACAAGGACTTGAATTCTAGTTAATGATTTTCGATAAAAGATAAGACAATTAAAGTAAAGTGCAAGAAAAAGATTAAACAAACGAAGAACCAAAGAGAAACGTACTATAGATTTAATCTCACGTATGATAAAATGACTAAGGCACATGCTACAACCGAATCTACTCGTCAATATATATGAGCTACTCTTCGAATTATTAGACTCCTATTGCTTTGGTGGAAACTCCTAAATTAACTATTACCCGATATCTCGGCACATAATAATCCTATGATTAATTGACGATTCTCTAAATATGTCTATCCGAGAATCTAATCAAAAATCACGCATTAACGTTATAGAGCTTCCCCGAACGAATCCGGCTAACAACACCCGGGAATCTTTACCTATTTCTAGGGCAATCCTTCATTTGTTTAGGATGATGTGTTAATTCTCTTGCACCCTAATCTATTTTCTCTCGAACAACTAGATTAGGCAAGATAGCAAGCATATGGTGATCAAACACATGATTGGAATAAAAGCATAGAATTAACACACAAAGCAAATGGAGAATTAATACAAAGAGCAACTTCACATATATTGATTCATAAATTTGGCCTTCACATGGCCTTAGTTCTACAATATTAGCCTCTCATCAAAGCCTTAAGAAAATCTAATACAAACATATACATACTCATGGAAATAAACATGTAAATGCAAATAATTAAAACTCCCTCAATTGATTGATGATGGATCTTTGCTCTTGATCTTCAATCCTTAGCTCCTCTCTCTTTGTTCCCCTCCAAAAGTGATGAAGAATGGTGATGAATGATGATGAGTGAAAAGTGATGGCCAAAAATGCCTCTCTCTCTCTCCTCCTCCCTGATGTCTCGGTCAATTGTATCAAAAATCCTTAAGAAGACCACCACAAATCAGCTCCTCATGTGTATGTCTCCCCTAGTGTGTCCTCCACTACTCTTAAAGTGAGTAGTATAAAATTCCCTAAAGTAGATCTATTAAGAAACATACTTATGACATCCCCCTCATACATGTGATGACCTCTTGGCTTTAAATGTTCCATTCCCCCATCAAATGATGATCTTTTGGCTGAAAGGAATCAAATCTCGGATGTGGCCACGCCTAGGCGCAGGAATTATGGCGCTCGGGCGCCGTCAGCAGAATGTTGGGAGTATTTGCCTCTGTCTGGCGCAGTAATTGTATTTCCTTCATAACTCTCTCCACAAAACTCCGATTTGGATGATTCAAGTCCTCATTTGAAGCTAACACATAGTTCTACAACTGTGTACAAGGAAACTTCATCCAATTCGGTCTCTAAACATAAGAAAATAGCGTTCAACCGTGGAAACAAATGCAGATACGGCGCCCGGGCGTGGGCAAGATGGCGCCTAGGCGTAGGGGTGCGTAGCAATTTGGCCTAAACTTGTTTTATACGTCATTTTTCATCCCGTTCTTTGATTGTATCCATTTAAGACCTGAAATCACTTAATGCACGAATTAAACGCACATGTGGCAAGAATCAAGCGATAAATGAACCTAAGACATAAACGCAAAGGGGCTTAAAAACACGTAAAAATGCCTCTTATCAACACCCCCACACTTATCAATTGATCGTCCTCGAGCAATAAGAGTTTTAAGATAAGGAAACATCATCAATCAAAGAGAGAAACAAAAAGAAAACTACCTAACTCACTTTCGTGGAGTAAACGGTTGCATTTAGCGAATGCAACAAGCCTTTGAACCTTTTAGTTACCTCAAAGGACGAGTTATAGTCTCGTGAGGGTTTGCAGACGATATACCCACAAAATCGAAAGATTTTCAACCCCGATCACTCAACGTAAATTACAATGATTAATAGCACACAATGGTATGAATTCATCTGTTTAAGCTCAATTACAAATATATACACATCACACATTTGCTCATGTTACGCCTTAACATTGAAAAGATCATCCTAAGGGTGTAGTGTAATAAATCTCAAGTATTATAGTCAAGTGGCATTCTTACCACTTTTCAAACATTAACCCATATTTATCAACTTTTGATTATTCACATGGTACGAGAATTGAATACAACTTCATAGCCACTTAAAAATTCATCACTTCATTCCACTTTCGGATTTATCTTATGCACTTTCAACTCGAAACATTAGAGGCTAGACCATGTGCAATGTTTGATCCTCTTAGGCTTTCTATGACACCCGTGTAACGAGCTTTAGGCCAATAACTCCTAAACCAGATGGCTTTAGGGTATCAAATGTGGAGACACTCCTAAGGGCTTAATCGCTCGAGTGTCAAAGGCCACAAAATCAAACTAGGTCCTTATTCACTTAACACTTGCATTGGCTTGAGCTTAGCTCAAATTAGCAAAATAGTACAGTATTCTAGGCATGGTGCTCTTCGCCCCCAGTATCTATTAAACCTGACTTTTTCAGTCATACCAATGTTCAACCTCTTTTTATTATTATTAAGCACACGAAGTTAACGTTCTCAACTCATAACACATGTGAAAATTCTAAGTTGATATTTCCGGGATCAAGCCTTTAAGTGTTTCAAAATGATTGCCCACTCAACTCCTCTACCTTCGATTTAGGTGCATATGTGAATCATCTTAAGGTTAATCTAGTCTAGTTAGGATCCCATAAGCAAGGAACGATGTGTATAGCCATTAAAAACCAAATTGATAGAGAAAACATACCATGTATTCAAATTAACCATACTCAATGCCTCAAGTGAAGGGTTGAAATTCTATCCAAAAAAAAAAAAATTAAAATTGCACACATTTCACATGTAGAGGTACAGCACCCCCCAAACTTGGACCGAAATATGTAAAACATGAATCAACATGACTATAATGGATCTAGTATACCCCCCCACACTTATCATGAACATTGTCCCCAATGTTTGAAAAAGAGAAGGGCAAAGTACACGTCACCATAGGGAAGCTGAAAAGCAAACCCGAGTCCACTTAAGGCAATCAAGTCCACGGATGGCAATCACTGTGTCGATCACTACATAGGTAAACAAATGCTAGCCATACAGAGCATCAAACATTGGATAGAATAGAATAAAACAAAACGAGACAAACAAAAATGAGAAACATGCATGGAAAGAAAACATCAAGCATCCAAACATAAAACATAAAATATCCAACAACCCAACAAAAAATATCCAAAAACGAAAAGAAACATGCATGGAAATAAAACAAGATAAGCCTAATCGGTGGTGCCAAAACGGTCAATGTAATCCTCATCCGCTCCGCCGAGATCATCCAAATCAATCAACGGGCTACCCTCATCATTATGAGCCTCATCATCACCTCCTTCAGGAACGAGAGCACCTGACTCGTGCATATCTGCGGGCTGCTGAGGCGGGGGGTGCGGGTAAGGTGGAGGAGCAGAATAATCAAACGGCCCCCAACCGACAAATGCATCATGCTCTACAAAAAGCTGACGGAAATAAGCACAAGTGTCGGACATGACCACCCTCATCTCATCTCGCAACTCATCCCTCAATTCATCCTTTAATTGTCTAATGGCGGCGGCATCCATAGGTGGAAACTGTGGGGAGCTAGTAGACCGGGATGAAGACGGGCGAGGCCTCTTGGAAGTAGCTGGTGGTGGAGGAGCCTGGGAGTCGTCATCTACCACGGTGAGATAAGAACCAGGAAGCTCAGTACGCTCCATAGGAAATGTGGGAACCTTAGCCGCCTTGCATAAAGCTGTGATCAGTGACGGGAGAATGATGGGAATCTTCCGAGTGGGACCTTCTCCCTTTTGCTTAGCCAATTCTTTGTTAATCAACGGCCCTAACTCATTCTTCAACTTCCTAAAGTGGTCCGTCAAAGACTTGTGGATTACCCGGGCAAAGTCCACAGCTTTCTTGGACATAATAGCGTAGATGAGGGTGGCCCGTTCCTTGTTTGCCTCTGATCGATTGGTACTCGGTAATAAATTGAATCGGATGAAGTCGAGCCAGAAAGCAGCCTCGGGTAATAGAGCCCTACGGGGGACATGAGCTTCTCGGCCAATAACCCGCAAAATATCCGACAGGCTAACTCGGAGGCGCCCTGCATTGTAAAGAGTGGTGAACTCGCATGTCTGAGGGGTCGGGGTGCCTATGCTCTCCCTAATCTGTCTCAACTCATAATTGACATGTTTGCCCCGGACCAAAAGGGTAGTCCCCAGCCATCCTCGTGTCTCAATCTCATCATAAACCCCGGAGCTGAAGAATTCCAGGACCCAAGGAAGATGAATGGCCTCGGGCTTTTGACAGAAAAACTGTAAGCGATGAAACTGTATCAATTCGTGCACAGAGGGCTGTCCCCGGGTGGTTAAATAGTGCTCCTTAATAAGGGTGCGGGGGGTGCTCAAACTCTGACACATAATTTGGACTTGGGGGTTTTCAAAACGGGTATTATCGGGAGTCTCGGGCTCATTAGAGGAACCCTCACCCACTTTTTTCTTACCCTTGGACGGTCTATTGGTAGTTCTCGTCATTTGCAACAACAATGATCAACTTCTCAACTACTCAAATCAACCCAAATGCAACCAACCCAATACAACAATCGTCAACGCCCAACAACACACCAAAATCAGAGAGCAACCCACAATCTGGCAACAATCCACGAATTTAACCGATTCCTCTATTCTTTAAGCAATAATCCACAATTTAATCAACAAAATAGCATCCAATTTCAACACAACAACCCACAAATTCAATTTCAACCCAAAAATTGATAACAATAGATCATCCAATTCAACAACAACAACCCTCAATTTTTTTTTTTTTTTTTTTTTTACGATCCACAAATTCAATAGGCGTCCTCAAAAAAATTCAATCCACAATCGGACGAAGCCCCAAATAATCCTCAAAATATAATGTAAGGCTCCTACTCGTCGTCTATGAATCGGAAATGGAAGAAGGGTAAAGCCAAAACTCACCTTTTTTTTTTTCGAGTTGGATGTGAAGGAGGAGTCGCGGTGCAGCGAGTGAGGTTGATGGAAGATGGCGGTGAAACACGGTGGAGATGGCCGGAAAAGGTGAGAGTGTCGCCGGAAATCGCTTGGGAGAGGAGTTGTGAAGAGTTTGTGAAGAATTTTGACCGTTTGACCCACAAATTTGTTTAAATCAGAAACGGGCGCCTAGGCGCGCGTGTTTGGGCGCCTAGGCGCGCGACACAGCGTACCTGGAATTTTTTACTTGTAATGCCCGCGCCTAGGCGGGCGTTGTTTCGGCGCTTGGGCGCTCCTTTCAGAACCGGGCGCCTAGGCGCCTGTTTTCTCGGCGCTTGGGCGCCCCTTTCAGAACCGGGCGCCTAGGCGCCTGTTTTCTCGGCGCTTGGGCGCCCCATTAGGAAATATTTTGTAAAGAATTTCATTTCCTGTTTCAAAAGGGAAGAGACAAAGCACTTAAAACACAAACTAACAAAGATGTAAGACTAGAAAATAAAGCAACAAACGGGATAATAAGGGAAAAAGAAAAGGAAACGGAAAGAAAACATGGGTTGCCTCCCAAGAAGCGCTAGTTTAGAGTCATTAGCTCGACTGAAAGCGAAGAATCACGAAGGGTCCGCGAGGATGAAGGACTCTTTGTCTCTTGGTCCATCCATCCCTAAGTAAGGTTTTAGACGTTGAGCGTTGACCAAGAAAGTATGTCCTTTATCTGTTGTAAGCTCAACGGCGCCGGATGGATAGACCTGGGAAATCAAAAATGGGCCCGACCATCGAGACTTAAGCTTCCCGGGGAAGAGTCGGAGTCGAGAGTTGTATAGCAACACCCGCTCTCCCTTGTGGAATTCCCGGGGAGAATATGTTTGTCATGCCACATTTTGGTCCGCTCCTTATAGAGTTTTGCGTTCTCATAGGCAAGATGACGCCATTCTTCGAGCTCGTTGAGTTGTAGCAAACGTTGTGTACCTACACTTTGAGAGTCAAAATTTAGAAACTTAATGGCCCAATAAGCACGATGCTCGAGTTCAACGGGCAAGTGACATGTTTTGCCAAAAACAAGACGATACGGGGACATGCCAATTGGGGTTTTATAGGCGGTCCGATAAGCCCAAAGAGCATCATCCAATTTAAGGGACCAATCCTTTCTTGATGCGTTGACAGTTTTTTCTAAAATACGCTTAATCTCCCTATTCGAGACCTCCACTTGGCCACTAGTTTGTGGGTGGTATGGGGTCGAAATTTTATGCTTCACCCCGTACTTGGTCAATAAAAGTTCAAACTGCCTGTTGCAGAAGTGGGTGCCCCCGTCACTAATGATGGCTCGGGGAGTTCCAAATCGAGTAAAATATGCTTCTTCAGAAAACGAGTGACAACCCGAGCATCATTAGTAGGCAAGGCCACGGCTTCCACCCATTTGGAGACATAGTCTACCGCAACAAGGATATATTTATTTGAACAAGAACTGGGGAAAGGGCCCATGAAATCCACACCCCATACATCAAACAACTCACACTCTAACATGCTATTTAAGGGCGTTTCATGATGTTTAGAGATGTTCCCCATTCGTTGACAGCGATCACAAGATTTGACATAATGATGTGCATCTTTAACAAGAGTAGGCCAGAAGAAACCTGATTGGAGGATCTTAGCTACCGTTTTGGAAGGCCCAAAATGGCCACCTACCGCCATATCATGACAATGAGATAGGATAGCATGCACGTCCGTTTCGGGTATGCAACGTCGAATTAAACCATCTGCACAAACTTTGAATAAAAAGGGTTCGTCCCAAAGATATTGCTTTACATCAGATAGAAATTTCTTCTTTTGATGAAAAGTGATATCCGGGGGAAGACGGCCCGTAACAATGTAATTGGCAAAGTTAGCATACCAAGGTGAAATTTTTTCAGAAATAGCAAGGAGGTGTTCATCTGGGAATTCCTCACGAATTGGTGTCTCATCTAACGGATCATTCACTAGCTCTAATCGTGAGAGGTGGTCGGCTACTACATTTTCGGTGCCTTTCTTGTCTTTTATCTCTAAATCAAATTCTTGGAGTAACAAAATCCACCTAAGAAGTCTTGGTTTAGCATCTTTCTTGGCAAGCAAATATTTTAAAGCCGAATGATCGGTGTAAACTATCACTTTGTTTAGCACGAGGTAAGAGTGGAATTTATCGAATGCAAAGACTATGGCGAGTAATTCTTTTTCCGTGGTGGCATAATTCAATTGTGCATCGTTAAGAGTTTTACTAGCATAGTAAATGGTTCGAAATACCTTTTCCTTCCTTTGGCCAAGGACCGCTCCAACCGCGGTGTCACTCGCATCACACATCAATTCGAATGGTAAGCTCCAATCGGGGGATGACATGATAGGGGCGGAAACTAAGCGTTCCTTCAAATCAAGAAAGGCCTGCATACAAGAAGAATTGAAATCAAAAGGTGCATCTTTAACAAGCAAATTAGACAACGGTTTCGCAATTTTAGAGAAATTCAAGATGAATCGCCTATAGAAACCAGCATGCCCGAGGAAACTCCTAACAGCTTTTACCGATGTGGGCGGGGGAAGTTTTTCAATGACCTCAATCTTGGCTTGGTCCACTTCGATCCCTTTTTGAGAGATCTTGTGGCCAAGTACAATCCCCTCCCGGACCATTAAATGGCATTTTTCCCAATTCAAAACAAGGTTGGTTTCTTCACAACGTTTAAGCACAACATTTAGATGAGCAAGACAGATATCAAAAGTTGTTCCGAAAACAGAAAAGTCATCCATAAAAATTTCAAGGAAATCTTCAACCATATCATGAAAAATAGCCATCATGCATCTTTGAAAAGTGGCCGGGGCATTACACAAGCCAAATGGCATCCTTCTATAAGCAAATGTGCCATAAGGACAAGTGAAAGTGGTTTTCTCTTGGTCCTCAGGATCTATGGCAATTTGATTATAGCCGGAGTAACCATCTAGAAAACAATAGAAATCATGCCCGGCTAATCGTTCAAGCATTTGGTCAATAAAGGGGAGGGGGAAATGATCCTTACGTGTGGCATCATTCAACTTACGGTAATCTATACATACACGCCACCCACTAATTATACGAGTTGGGATAAGCTCATTATTCGCATTCTCAATTACCGTTACCCCCCCCTTTCTTAGGCACCACTTGGGTAGGGCTCACCCACGCACTATCAGAAATAGGATAGATTATACCTGAGTCGAGCAGTTTAATCACTTCCTTCTTTACTACCTCTTGGATTTGTGGGTTTGATCTCCTTTGGGGTTGGCGTGTAGGCTTGGTGGAGTCCTCCATAAGTATTTTGTGCATACATATCGCTGGACTAATGCCTTTGATGTCCGCAAGTTTCCACCCAAAAGCCCGTTTGTGAGATCTCAACACCGTCATTAATTGCTCTTCTTGTGATCCTGAAAGAGATGAGGAAATGATCAATGGGAGTGTTTCGTCATCGTTCAAGTACACATATTTAAGGTGGGAGGGGAGGGGTTTGAGTTCGAGAGAGGGGGGTTCTTCAATAGATGGGCGAGGTGATCCTGACAATGATCTATCAACTTTGATGAATCCTCCCGAATGAGAGGAAGATTTGTACTCCAAGCTTAGAACCTTTTCCACTAGATCATCTTTCTCCGAGTCCACTTGCATGGATTTCATAAGATTCTGTTCGAGAGAATTTTCAATTGTATTGTCCTGTAAATACTCAACAATCAAATGGTCAAATGTATCAATTCGATAACACGAGTCATGATCAATAGGATGTTTAAGGACTTTGTAAACATCAAAGGTAACTTTGTCATCGCCCACATTCAAGGTAAGCTTACCATTAGCAATGTCAATTACCGCCTTACCCGTGGCTAGGAATGGTCTCCCTAGGATTAATGGTACCTCCACATCTTCTTCCATGTCGAGTACTACGAAATCAACGGGAAAATAAAACTTGTCGACTTGGACAATAACGTCTTCGATTATCCCCTTGGGCCTCTTGATCGATCGGTCGGCTAGTTGAAGGCTCATTGAGGTCGGCTTGGGATTTCCAAGGCCTAGCTTTTTAAACAGTGAGTATGGAAGAAGATTGATGCTGGCCCCCGAGTCACATAACACCTTCTTGAATGATAGGGATCCAATCGTGCATGGGATTGTGAGACTCCCGGGATCTTGGAGCTTAGTTGGCAATTTATTGAGTAATACGGCGGAGCATTCTTCCGTGAGGCACACCGTCTCATTCTCTTCCCACTTCTGCTTGTTGGAGAGTATGTCCTTGAAGAACTTCACATAATTCGGCATTTGGAGAATGGCGTCAATAAACGGAATATTAATTCTCACTTCCCGAAGGATTGCCAAAATTCGAAGAAAGCTCGGATCCATCTCCTTTTTCTTCTTTTTGTGAGCATTTGGGAAGGGGAGACGAACTTCGATAGGGGGAGAAAGCGTTGGATTAGACGGATGAAAACCCACTGAAACAGTAGGCGGCGCCTGGGCGCGTATATCGGCGCCTAGGCGCGGATCTGTTGGCGCCTGGGCGTGCATTTCTGGGCGCTCGGGCGCGGGATGCAGAACATATGCATCTGGCAGGTTTGTGGGTGGCGCCTGGGCGCGTATATTGGCGCCTAGGCGCGTATTTGTAGGCGCCTGGGCGTGCAGGTCGGGGCGCTCGGGCGCGGGATGCAGAGAGTTTTGTCCAGAACAGGGTAGATCAGGCGCCTGGGCGTGCATGTCGGGGCGCTCGGGCGCGGATGTACTGGCAGTGTCATTCTCCAATTGTTTGCCACTTCTCAAGGCTATGGCATTGCATTGGGCCTTCGGGTTCTTTTCCGTGTCGCTTGGGAGAGTCCCCGGGGCTCTACCGTTAACCGCATTAGAAAGTTGCCCTACTTGTGTTCGCAAATCCTTCATCTCCATACACATATCCTTTATCATACCCCGAAGTTCGTTGAAAGATGTATCGGACTTTTTCATGTGAGCATCTAGTTTCTCATCGATTGTGGGAGGTCGCATTTGCACTTGACCTTGACCTTGTCCATTGAAATTGCCTTGCCTCGGGGGTGGGTTATTGAAGGGTGGTCGTGGAGCTTGATAGATCCCCGGTTGATAGATCCCCGGTTGTGCGTTTTGTGCGGGGTTGGGCCTTTTTGGAAAATTCTCGGGTATATGAAAGTTCACCCGAGGTTTATTTTGATTCCCCACATAATTAACATTGCCAACCTCCGGTTCCAAGACTACTACTTCCTCTACTACTTCCTCAATACAAGCAACCTTTTTAGAGGATGAGGCCTCTTCATCGTCGGGGTAAAGCTCGTCTTCTCGGGCCAACTGTTCGACTTTGTCCCATACACTTTGACAGTCTAACCCAAGGAGATCTCCTCCCGCACCCGCGTTGAGTCTATGCCGAATACGTGACCTAACCCCATCATAGAAATGGAGTACTTGTTCATTCAACCCAAAATTATGATCGGGACATTTACGGAGCATGCCCTTATATCTAGCCCAAGCCTCGGCTAAAGATTCATTGCTCCTTTGCCTAAACCCTTTTATATTACTCCGTAGCTCATTGATTTTTGAGGGTGGAAAGAATTTATTTAAAAAGGCATCGACCAACTCACTCCATGTTGTAATAGATTGTGGAGGTAAGGATTTGTACTATGTTGTCGCCCTATCCTTCAATGAGAAATGGAAGACTCTTAGACGAATCGCATCAAGATCTCGTGGGTGATATTGACCATGAGCCTCATCTATGGTTTCCAAATGAGCGTGTGGTGATTCGTGCGGTTCTCCATAGAAAGGATCTCCTTGCACCATATTAAAAATGTAAGCCGGAATGTGGTAGTTTGGTGTGAAGAAATTAGGCACGACTACGGGCCCCGGAATGGTATGGACCCTAGGTGGTAAGCTACCCCGAACCGACGGGAGTTGTGGAGGAGGTACCGCTTGCATGGCTTGTAGAACACCTTGTAACCACTCCCTAGTTTCCGGTGAGTTCATGTCCGGGAAATTTCCATTTGGGTTTTGGTTGAGATTATTGGCCATTTCTCTTGCTCGCCTACTAGTCCTAAGAACTCGTTCAATTTCGGGCTCCAACTCGTATAGAGGCTTGTTTGAGGAGCGGGTCATGCACCTCAAGAACCTAACAATTAAATACAAGAACAAAATTAGACTAATCACGAAAATAAAAGAAAATCAAGAAATAAACGAAAACTAAGAATTATAAAAAATGTAAACGAAAATAAAAAAAAACTAAAATAAACAAGTCCCCGGCAACGGCGCCAAAAACTTGACACGCTAAAAGCTAACGTGCTATGATAGCAAGTGCACTAGACGTGTGTAGTAATAAGTGGACAAAAAGTCCGGGTTGTCGAACCACAAGGACTTGAATTCTAGTTAATGATTTTCGATAAAAGATATGACAATTAAAGTAAAGTGCAAGAAAAAGATTAAACAAACGAAGAACCAAAGAGAAACGTACTATAGATTTAATCTCACGTATGATAAAATGACTAAGGCACATGCTACAACCGAATCTACTCGTCAATATATATGAGCTACTCTTCGAATTATTAGACTCCTATTGCTTTGGTGGAAACTCCTAAATTAACTATTACCCGATATCTCGGCACATAATAATCCTATGATTAATTGACGATTCTCTAAATATGTCTATCCGAGAATCTAATCAAAAATCACGCATTAACGTTCTAGAGCTTCCCCGAACGAATCCGGCTAACAACACCCGGGAATCTTTACCTATTTCTAGGGCAATCCCTCATTTGTTTCGGATGATGTGTTAATTCTCTTGCACCCTAATCTATTTTCTCTCGAACAACTAGATTAGGCAAGATAGCAAGCATATGGTGATCAAACACATGATTGGAATAAAAGCATAGAATTAACACACAAAGCAATAGGAGAATTAATACAAAGAGCAACTTCACATATATTGATTCATAAATTTGGCCTTCACATGGCCTTAGTTCTACAATATTAGCCTCTCATCAAAGCCTTAAGAAAATCTAATACAAACATATACATACTCATGGAAATAAACATGTAAATGCAAATAATTAAAACTCCCTCAATTGATTGATGATGGATCTTTGCTCTTGATCTTCAATCCTTAGCTCCTCTCTCTTTGTTCCCCTCCAAAAGTGATGAAGAATGGTGATGAATGATGATGAGTGAAAAGTGATGGCCAAAAATGCCTCTCTCTCTCTCCTCCTCCCTGATGTCTCGGTCAATTGTATCAAAAATCCTTAAGAAGACCACCACAAATCAGCTCCTCATGTGTATGTCTCCCCTAGTGTGTCCTCCACTACTCTTAAAGTGAGTAGTATAAAATTCCCTAAAGTAGATCTATTAAGAAACATACTTATGACATCCCCCTCATACATGTGATGACCTCTTGGCTTTAAATGTTCCATTCCCCCATCAAATGATGATCTTTTGGCTGAAAGGAATCAAATCTCGGATGTGCCCACGCCTAGGCGCAGGAATTATGGCGCTCGGGTGCCGTCAGCAGAATGTTGGGACTATTTGCCTCTGTCTGGCGCAGTAATTGTATTTCCTTCATAACTCTCTCCACAAAACTCCGATTTGGATGATTCAAGTCCTCATTTGAAGCTAACACATAGTTCTACAACTTTGTAGAAGGAAACGTCATCCAATTCGGTCTCGAAACATAAAAAAATAGCGCTCAACCGTGGAAACAAATGCAGATACGGCGCCCGGGCGTGGGCAAGATGGCGCCTAGGCGTAGGGGTGCGTAGCAATTTGGCCTAAACTTGTTTTATACGTCATTTTTCATCCCGTTCTTTGATTGTATCCATTTAAGACCTGAAATCACTTAATGCACGAATTAAACGCACATGTGGCAAGAATCAAGCGATAAATGAACCTAAGACATAAACGCAAAGGGGCTTAAAATCACGTAAAAATGCCTCTTATCAATCATAATGATAAAAGTAACTTTGTAATGTTAGCACTCAAAGAAATAAATTTCTCCTCAACGTACACCAAATTGATCATAGATCAACTAAAAAGGATCGTGGACGCAATGCCCAAGCTGTGTAGGTCTGCCGGGTTCGAAGAAAGTACATAAAGACCTGATGTACCCATCCCTAGACGTCCAAAGCTAGAGAAGATGATGCTAGAGGTGGTCAGGACATGACTTCAAAAGGATAATCTACCTGGAGCTGCACGACCTGGACAAGCGGGAGAAGCTACTATTGGATGCACCACGTGTGGTTGCAGACATGCGGAAGGACCAACCTGAAGAAAGAGGAGAATTCACCTCTAGGATAATAAGTTAACCCGACACTACAACAATTGGTGGACCATGGCCACGACTAATCGAGCATATCATTTGAAGTTTCCTTGAAGAATGGAGTTTTGAACACTCAAAGAAGAAGTGGAGTACAAAAAAAAAGTCAATCAATGGTTATGATTTCCCGGATACATCTAGAGGAAGAGGGAACTTTCCTCAGCAAATTAAAAAGGCACCAACTTAAGGGACAACACCTATGGATGTCGATAACAATGATCGAGCAACTATTCACATCATCTCGAGAGGTCTAGCATGGGATGAATCAAAACAGAACCTACGAAGACGCTTCACTTGGTGCAATGTTTCAAAATGACTTCATCTGAGCAGCTTGAGATGTCTTCCAGCTCGGCCAAAGTTACATTTTTTCTCAACTCTTGCAGATTGATTACGTCAAATTGCAGAGTTGGGGGGGGACTACTGATGTGGGTTGAAATAGGTCTTTGGGCCAAGCTGGGTAATTATATACTTTATGAGCCTAAGCCCAATGGCATCGTGGGCTTGGATCCTTTTAGAAGACTATCCATTTAGGTCTGTCCAGCTAGAGGTTCAGTCACCCCGACCTGCACAAGTAGAGTGTTCTATATAAGGCAAGCTTGCAGACAAGAATCAATCAATCAAAACACTTTCCATGTCCTGACCTGCGGAGGTCAAGCCAGCAGATTACCTTTTCTTTACCAATTATACCATAAAAGATATAGCTCAAGAAGGAAGGGATCATGATTTATTCTTATTACCTTATGTATTTTAGGCATAGTTGACTTCCCCTTCTAGCCTATCTATCAATTACTTATATAAATACCCCCTATGAGGATGAATAAAGGGGGCAACCACTTTATACCCGTGGACGTAGGTCTTCATTAGACCGAACCACGTAAATCTCTTCTGTTCTTTACATTTAATCTCGTGCTTTATACTATATTTTTATATATTATATTGAATATTATTATTGGTGTGAAACCCACACACATCACCGAAAAATCATTGATTGTTCCAAATAACATTACTCTGAGATTGAAACTTTCTTTTCTGAACCCATCATATACTTCAATACCGATCTCCCACAACACCTTCAAATCCTCAATTAAAGGAGCCAAGTAGACATCTATATCATTTCTAGGTTGTTTCGGCCCAAAAATTAGTATAGGCATCATTGTATGCTCTGGCTTCATGCATCACGATGGCGGTAGGTTGTACATCATCAAAATCACTGGCCATGTACTATGTAAGCTACTTTGCAAGCCATGTGGGTTCATGCCTTCAATGATGCATAGTCAGTTCTAAACAATATGCAATCATTGAGATTTTAGTGCCACTCTGTTTTTTTATTCTAGATTGGGCATTGATCAAATGATTTTTTAGTATCCGAAGTGTAGATTCCCTGGTCAGCAAGCTTCTATCAACTATGTCCAGATGAGATTCAAAAGCAATGTAGGGCTGATACAAGGGTGGTTTCTGACCATAAACTACCTCAAATGGAGTGAGCTTAGTAGCGGAGTGGAATGTCGTATTGTACCAATACCCTGCTAGGGGTAACCATTGTGACCAATCTTTAGGCCTCATTAAGCACATACACCTCAAATAGCATTCCAAGCACCTATTAACCACCTTCATTTTCCTATCAATTTGAGGGTGGTATGTTGTGGAGGACAAGAGCTTCACTTTCTGTAATCTGAATAACTCCTGCCAAAATTTGCTTAGAAAAATAGATCCTCTGTCACTAACAATAGTTCTGGGCATTCCGTGTAGCTTAAAAACTGTACTCATGAAAGTCTGTGCTACAATAAGAGTTGTCTAAGGGTGTTTGAGAGCTATGAAATGAGCATACTTGCTCAACCTATCAACAACCACAAAAATAGAATACTTGCCCTCTGATGGGGAAAGTCCATCAATAAAATCTAAGGATATGTCTTGCCAAATTAAATCTGGAATGGGCAAGGGTTGTAATAATCCAGGGGTAGCAACATTTTCACCTTTACACCTTTGTCAAACTTCACATTCTCTAACAAAAGTGTGTACATCAGACATTAAACGCTTCCAATAAAGACACCCTTTTATCCTCTAGTAAGTTTCTTGGATGCCAGAATGGCCTCCAATAGGACTAGAATGATGTAGTTCTAATATCTCCTTTCTGATAAGTAGGTCAGATCCCACCACTAATTTGAAATTTCTAGTAAGAATACCCCTCCATAAATGTATACTTCCTGTGAGAGTTGGGGTTAAGAGATAGTTGCTAAATCAAGTCTAGAATTTGAGGGTCCTTTTCCCAACTAATTTTGATTTTAGATAACAAATTATAGTTGAAAGCAGTAATGGTATTACACTCTGCATTAATCGTATGTGTCAATCTATAGAGAGCATTTGCAACAGTATTTTACCGAATTAGACAATAACTTATCAAGAGGTGCTTTAAAAATATTTCAAAAGTGATACGAATCTTTAGAAGTCGAAAAAGACTTCAGAGTCTATTCAACCCCCCCCCCCCTTCTAGACCCTTTCGTATACCACTTGGGACCAACAAGTGGTATCAGAGCGGTTGAAGTTGAAACCTAGGCGTTTCCAAGTGTAACTGCTTGTTTAGATCCTTTATTTTTTTTAAAGAAAAAATAATCGCTTTAAATTACTTTAAACTTTTCATGGCATTCTCCAAAGTTCATAAGTTGACCGAGTCAAACAATGATTCATGGAAGGTCAAAGCGTTTACTTATTCGTGTTTATGTGATGATGAAATGTGTGATACCATTTCAGATGGGTCAATCAAAATATACAAAGTTATCACCAGAGCACCCGGAGCCACAGAAGAGACACCCGATGATTATGTAGAGAAACCTAAACATGAATGGTCCCCAGATGAGCGCCGAAGAGCTTATTTGGACAATGTTGGGAGGAACGCTCTATATACAGTCATTGGTGACAATGACAACTTATTCAACAAAGTTAAGTCATGTGAAACGACTAAGGAAATATGGGATAAGTTGGCTATAATATGTGGTGGCTCAACACAAATTAAGGAAAACAAGCTTTCTATTGCCAAGGAAAGATTTAATGGTTTTAAATGCAGCCCAATGAGACGCTAGAACAATTAGACACGAGATTCACTTCACTCATTACAGAGTTAGCGTCACTAGGCATGGAGTTGACCAACAAGGAAATGGTTAACAAGATATTCAGAAGTCTTCCCAGTAGATTTTTGATGAAGACAAGTGCCATGAGAGAATCACAGATGTTGGAGATTCTAACTCCAAAGCATGTGTTTTCGGAGCTAAGGACTTTTGAATTCGAATTGGGAGCAATCAGCGACAAGTCGACTGAATCCGGAGCTTTAATCGCTAACATTAAAAACAAGGAAAAATCAGTCCGTGAGGCGGAAGCGACAGAATCGAGTGAAGCAAAGGAAATGGATTTATTGGTCAAGAAATTTCTAAGATATGAAAAGAGAAAATCCTGTTCTTCATTCCAAGACGAGGTATGAATGATTTAAACGCTTAATCATTATGCATCATATTTTCATTAGACATATAATGTAGGGGGAATTCACTTTATTATATTGTTTAAAAGCGTTTTCAAAATTGTTACAAGTTATCAAATTTAGGTGGAATTTTAAAATTGTACTTGTACATATCTGTAAGCGTCAATGATCAAAAACTATTTTCATATGCATAGATCATCAACGCTTATGATTTGTGCATGATATGTTGGACGCTCAAACATAATAAACTTTTTAATTTCAAGCGTCAACATAAATATTACAACAAGTGGTATATGTTAAGCGTTGAACATATTCCCTTCAACACTTAATATAAATTTTTGTAAAAATCATGCATATTTTTTAAAAATAAAATAAAAAAATGTATATATATAAATTAATAATTACTAGAGAACTAGAGGCCAGACATAGTTGGTTGTTGATTTACCAACAAGTGGTATCAATGGAGGTGGAAATCTTTAGAGAATTTTTTCACTGTCCGTCCAGACGTAGATGCGACTGTGGACGCTGAACGGTCGATAGAAGTGGCCGAGTTTTTCCCCACACCAACTGGTCCTCCTCCTCTAGTATGTATCGCTTGAACTGCAGCCTCCCCTTGATGATGCCAAGAAGGGGGAAGAAGAGAAAGAAAAGCAGTTTAAGGAGATGAGAAGGAAAAGCCTTTTTGAAAAGGAAGAAAGAGAAAGAAAAACCTCTTTAAAAAGAAGCGAAAGAAAAGGCATGGATTCATTGTTTCAGTATAAATCATATACGCTTTTAATTCTATATATATAAATGAATGATTTATTGCTGAAACATCTTATTGAAGCTAATCTAACATTAGCTAACTTATCTAACTTTCCAAACGCTAACTTATTTTATTTTGGGCTTTTCTTTGAACTCTTAAACTACAAAAAAGTTATAAGAGTTAAGGTCTTGACATCATCAAAAAGGGGGAAATTGTTAGGAATTTTATGTTAGATGTTTTGATGATGACAAGATAGGATTTTATGTTAGACCCCAAAAAATGTAAACTCATGCTTTCATAGAAATATTGTATCAAGCGTCAAGCGCTCACTATTCACATGCATTACTATTCACACATTACTATTCAAGCGCTTAAGCGTCCAGCGACTCAAGCGTCAAGCGCTTACTATTCAAACGTACTATTCACGCATTACTATTCAAGCGCTCAAGCGTCCAGCGACTTAAGTATTCAAGCGATACTATTCAAGTGAACAATGTTCAAGCGCTCAAAGTTTCAAGTGTCACTATTCAAGTGAACAGTGTTCACGCGCTTATAGTTCGAGCGTTACTATTCATACGAATAGTGTTCAAGCGCTCAAAGTTCAAGCGTCACTATTTAGATGAACAGTGTTCAAGCGCTCAAAGTTTCAAGTGTTACTATTCAGATGAACAGTGTTCAAGCGCTCAGAGTTTCAAGCGTTACTATTCAAGTGAATAGTCCAAGCGTCTGCTGAATAGTGCTACTATTCATGCGTCGCTATTCAAGCGAACAAATTTCAGATTCATCTGAATATAAAACCTATGTTATAAAAGACTTAAATGCAAGCATCAAAAGATAATTATTTCCAACGGAAATAAAGACCAGATGCATTAAAAGTTGGATAAAGTGCATTAAAGTATGAGCACTATAACATGGGCAAGCGACCTTTTTGACCAAGACTGTCAGATTCCAGAAACCAAGAACATGCCTAACTATTTAATATAGCCAAATGTCAGGAATGTTAGAGACAAGGAATGTTTAGGGAAGCACGCTCCAAATTGTGTCCAACGGACAAAATTCCAAGAAACATAAATAGTACCCTTTTCAGCAAAACACTCGGTGTGACAGAGGGAAGAAGTGACCGAGATTACACACTCTTATACACTAGAAAAGGTCCAGACTTTGCTGAATTTATTTGAGAGAAAAAGCTTATAAACTCCAGAGCCGAAATCCTTTAAGCTTCTCAAATACATTCCAAAGACAGTCACCGATATCTCAAACCTCTTTTTAGAAGAACCATACACTATTACTGAGATATCCCAAGTTGTTTGAACTTCCCAAAAATAAACAAACCCGTTACAAAACCTCTCAACATCTTTCATCTGAGTGAGAAAGTTTGTTGATTCACAAGCAGTATTTTTGTATAAAAGAAGCTTGTGGAAGATCTTTATTGGAGCTGAAATCTGTGTGACCAAGGAGTTCCGAGATCAGTTGTAACTTGTATTATTTCTGAGCGAAAGAAGCAAGGGGATAGAGGATCTCTATTGGAGCTGAAATCTGTGTGACCAAGGAGTTCCGAGATTTATATCCAATCTCTCACTACTTTGTAAAAGTCTTTGTGTGACTCTTCGATAATCGACTTAGTGAATATCCTCCCTGATAAAAGGGGAAGAGGGACGTAGCTGGGATTACATCACCCAGTGAACCTTACAAATATGTTGTGTCATTTACTGTTTTATTGCCTTACATTACACTATCATATTATATATTGAAAAGGCATTTAAAACTAATAAGCGACTAATTGGTTAAAACGAACGCTAAGCTATAAAAATATTTTCGCTGTGCTAACCCTGATTAGGTGATTGAAACGTTACCCTACTTTGGTAATCGTTGAAATCATTAAGTCTAAGTTATCTATTCTCAAGTGTTCAAACATTTCAAAAGTGATACGAATCTTTAGAAGTCGAAAAAGACTTCAGGGTCTATTCAACCCCCCCTCCCCTTCTAGACCCTTTCGTATACCACTTGGGACCAACACATGTGAGTAGCACCTAGCCAGTCACGTGGCTCACATCGTATCCCTATTGAGAACGAATGAATAGGATCATTCCAAACCATATACTCTGTGAATACCGTATGTGTATAAACATTTTATTCTTATATCCTAGTCAAGTGAGAGTCATGGTTTTAGTCAAACTCACATGACTTGACCATATGCTTAGCTCATAATGAGTCGAGGTCATTTTAATGCTTTGGCCAAAGACTTTTAACCTCACTCATTCATGACTGCATAGGATATTTAGCTCATTCACCTGTGAGAGAATATATCCCATTTTGCTAATCAGTTAACAATGTTACTTGCCCATCAAGTCGCACTTCGAGGTCGATCCCACCAAAGGGTGATTTGGATCTAACTACTCTAATGACAGACTTGGTGTCACAAGTACATCTTCAACTCTACTCCTCAGGTCTAAGGCTCACGTGTACCTATCACAACTTATCAGTTTCATCATTGACTGTCAGTGAGTGAATACCCATGTGATGAAACTGATGCGAGCCGTTTTTGAACATATTAGTCCAACATATATGTCCATGACATAAGTTCCCACTATCATTCTCATAGTGTTCTACTGGCACTTTCTCTTGTCAAAACTTATATCATGCAAGTCCTTGTTCTCTATCGATGTCCAGTCAAATACTTTCTTAGACTTGCGAACCCTATTAGGAGAATAAGGATCAAACCTTTCTAGTGCCAATCTTCCTATCCCATAGGAAGTAGAAGGTTTGCCTTATAAATCTATCCTCTTTATGGCGTTTGAGGGCATACATTCTAAGAAGGTGATCCTAGTTGGATTGAAGCCATGCAACAAGAGTTAAATAAGTTTGAACATAATAAGGTTTGGATGCTAGTACACAGGCCAACTCACCAAGGAGTTACTGGAACTAGATGGGTTTTCAGAAACAAGATGGATGAGAATGATATTGTTATAAGAAATAAAACCAGACTTGTCACTCAAGGTTATTGCCAAGAAGAGGGTATTGATTTTGATGAGACATACGCTCCCGTCGCCCGTCTTGAAGCAATGCGCATGTTTCTAGCATATGCCGCGTTTAATAAGTTTACAGATTATCAAATGGATGTGAAGAGTACTTTCCTGAATGGTAAACTCCAAGAAGAAATTTATGTGGAGCAACCAAAAAGATTCATCAACAACCATGGTAAGAGTATGGTCTACAATCTAGATAAGGCGCTCTATGGCCTTAAGCAAGCACCTCGAGCATGGTGTGACACTCTCTATATTTTTCTTATTGGTAAAGGCTTTTCAAAAGGCAGCGTTGACACGAGATTATTTAAAATTACAAATGACGAAGATATTCTCATAGTCCAAATATATGTTCATGATATTATTTTCGGATCTGCTAATAAACATGTATGTGAATTTTCAAAAATGATGCAAGATCAATTTGAAATGAGCATGATGGGAGAATTAACTTTCTTCCTAGGATTACAAGTTAAACAACTCCCTAATGGCATATTTGTAAACCAAGCTAAATATACACGAGATATGATTAAGAAATTTGGTATGAAAATTGCATCATCTTGAAAATTCCAATGAGCCAAACATTTAAGTTAGATAAAAATAAAAGTGGGAAGAAGGTTGATACCACTAATTATAAAGGTATCATTGGATCACTTCTTTATCTTACTGCTAGTAGACATGATATTATGTTTTTGTTATGCATGTGTGCACGCTTTCAAGATGATCCTAAAGAGTCACACTTAATTGCTGCCAAGAGAATGCTTATATACCTAAAAGGCACAAAACACGTGGGCTTATGGTATCCAAGGGACTCTCCTTTTGAACTAATTGGTTATTCAGACGCAAATTTTGTAGGATGCAAAATTGATAGAAAAGTACAAGTTGTACAAGTCAATTTCTTGGTGATAGGTTATTTTCATGGCATTGTAAGAAACAACAATCCATAGCTACCTCCACAGCTGAAGCCCAGTATGTAGCTACAGGAAGTTGTTGCGCACAAATTTTATGGATGAGGCAACAACTTAGAGATTATGGGGAAATCCTATGTCCTACCCCTATCCTTTGTGATAACCAAAGCTCCTTAGCCATGACTCAAAACCCAGTTCTTCATTCTAGAACCAAACATATTGACATTAGATACCATTTTCTACGTGACCATGTTCAAAAGAAAGATATCTCCATGCACTTTATTGGCACAGAAAATCAATTAGCGGATATCTTCACCAAAACTCTCAATGAACAACGTTTTCTCACTTTAAGAAGTGAATTAGGTATGATCGATTTAAGTGCTTAATCATTATACATCATACTTTATTAGGCATATAATTTAGGGGAAATCCACTTTATATAGATGTCTAAATGATTTTTGAAAAATTGTGACAAGTTATCAAATTTAGGGGAACCTCAAAATTGTACTTAAACACGCCATGTAAGCATCAATGATCAAAATCATTTCTATTGCATAAATCATCGATGCTCAGTCTTGTTGCATGATAAAGTTGAATGCTCAAACGAAAAAGGTTTTCACTTAAGCGTCAACATAAGTTTTATTTGACAAATTATTAAGCGTTGAACCAATTCACTTTAACGCTTAGTAAAAATATTTATAAACGCATGCATTATTCTAACTATACAATGACGTGTTAGATAGACTCAAAGATTCATTTTGATCTCTATTCAAGCGCTCCAATCACATCAAACTGTCGGGTAATTATCAATCTTCAAAATGATGGTTCAGAGTTAGTATGTGCTTGTACACGTGTTAATGTACTATGAGTGAATGCGTTACACTCTGAAAATGCCAAACGTTCTTTAAAATTAACCTCGGACATGAAAAGTTTTATACATGGGAATTACCAAATATAACTTTACCTATTTTTCAGAGTCTCACATCCACAGTTAAAGCTAAAAATGGCTGAGATTCATTAACTTTACACGTGGCAAAATCGCATTGATGAGAGAAACCGCAAACTACACCAGTTTCATTAAAAGACAAATTTGCAGAAAAATTACTTTAACTTTTTACAAACTCTCTGCAAGTATTTCTCTCTCTCTTTCAAGCAAAAATTTTCTTTGAATCTCTTCTCTTTCAAAACTAAAAAATGGCACCAAAGAAGTCAGTGAATGTTGCTGAAGATACTATTAAGATGACTGAAGGCCTTGTTGTTGACTGGACATTTTTGTACGAACAAGACGCGATCCCAGTGAAGGATATGTTGGATTTTGTGGCCAAGGCTCGCCTGAAAACCTTTCTTACAAGGTACTCGTACTACTTCTTTGATGAAGTTGCTAATTTCTGTAAGAATGCTAAGCTGTCTTCAGACAAGAACTCTATTTCGTTCTCTTTCAACTATGGGAAAAAGAGCAAGTCCTTTGACCTGTTTGCTGATTCTATAGCTAAGAACTTCAAGCTACCTAATGAGGGTGAAGCTCTGGAATTAATCTCTACTAGTCAAATCGACTTAGTTAGAGCTCAGATTCGCAACGATGAAACCATGGATTTTAAGCCAAATTTCGACAAGAAAGACCTTCTGCCCATGTGCAGACTTTTGGCCTATTTCTGTAGTAAATTCATTGAATGCAGAGTTGGAACTTTCAACAAAGTCACTCCATTGCAGTTCCTGATGATGATTGCTATAACAATGGATATTAAGGTGAACTGAAGTGACTACATTTTTTGACGCTTTAAGGATTGTTTAGAAATCGTGAACAAGCCTTATGGCGTGGTGCTAAGTGATTTGCTTTTCAGAGCAGATTGTGTGAATTCTTCTGGCCAACCTTTAGCGAAGGAAAAGTTTTTGGGTCCTAGGATTTTGAAAAATCTTATCAATCCGCCCAAAGTTTGTGGAGCAGCAAAGCCACTTTCTGAGCGTCTACCAGTAGTTCGAAAAGATTCGGAAGAAGAGGCTAAGTGTCCAGCCGGAGTAGTAAGCGTGAAGCGTCCGACTGAGACAAAGAAGAGGGCTACCAGAAAGCCTAAGGCTGTTAAGATTCCATCTCTTGTTAAGGATGATGAGAAAACTGATGAAGATGTGGAAGATCGCATTCCACTTATCAAGCGAAGGAAGCTTGGCTCTATAATAAAGAATATCAATTTTGATGAAGAGACAATTATTCCTGACACTCTAGCTAAAGCGTCAAAGCCTATTGAGGAGGTGAACGTCATGAAGATCTTCAAAAATCCCCGAGGCTCAAACAAGCATCCATTAGGTTTTGTTCGAAAGAAGCCTGGGACGATTGAACCAAGTGTTCAGCGTCAAGAAACAGTTGTTGTTGAGACAAGCTCTCAAGGTAAGTTTATTTCTTCCCACAGCATTTCTTTTCCTATATTTGTTGAAGATCCTTGTCACACACCCCGACCCGACCAGTACATGTAACTCAGATAAGCCACACGGTCAAGCCAAGGGGTGATGACCCATTTTCTTCCTTTGAAATTTTATGGTTTTCTAAAATAATAGAATATATCCCTTTAAAAATAAAAGAAAATCATTTTTTTCTTTTATATACATCAAACCCAGTACCTTCATTCCTGCATTAACATACTTATGTTTAGAAAACCATAACAGAGCAGTTATACAAATCAACATCAGAGTACAAAAGTGCTCGAAGCATGACATATGAACCTAGCTATGTTTGACTGCTTTGGAGACTTGGGCAACCTTCACATATTAACATGATCATCACGTGCATCATAAGAACCTAATGAGCTGATGGCTTAGTAAGAAGAAGCTCATATTTTTGGAAGCAACGTTTCGCGTATCACATACGATAGTCAATAATGCATAGTTCGGTTAAAACTTTGTTTTTTTCTTTTTATCCTTTCCTTTTTGGGTACCCTCGAAGTGTGGTATTCGACTGATAGTGATAGGTGTCGGTTTTTGGAACCTGTTCATAATAATTGGCCAATGAAAGAGGCATCACGGGGTTCTCATAACTGACCTTTCGGCTCTATGATATTAACCGTTAGCTTTCTTATACATCGTGGCTTTATCTATCTTGCCTTTTACACGTCAAGGTATTCACCACCAGTCTTTTGGGTCCGTCGGTCCCACCCGCGTCCCATGCCTACCCGACCATGAATCAAATACCATACCTCTCTTTTTCAAATCATTTTCTTTACGTGTGCATCAACATCATGCATCATAATCATATATACACAATAAACAAGAAATATCATTCATTCCCAAGCAATCATCTTAAATATCATAAACATATATACCTCAACACTTTACACAATGGGCAAGCAAAAACATTCATTTCCAAACAATTATCTTAAAATATCATAAACATGTATAATATGGTCCTTATGAAGCAGCAAATGAACACTTCACCTTACCTTAAGTCCTTTGCAATGAACTAGAAAAGGTATTGCTACCGAAGCTAGCTAATGATACTTCTTCCTAATATTAGGTGTACAATAACCTGTAGAAAGGGTAGATAACATACCTAAATACAATCCTCTATAATTATTCCAAATTCACCGATTAAATTGAAGAAACAATCGTTAAAAGACTTACTTGTAATGGGCACGTCGATTTGCCTAGCTCCCTTTACCTATTACTCTTTCTTTCCTATTTTTCCTTGAATTTTTTTCCTCTCTTTTCCTTCTTTTCTTTCTTCTCTGTTTTCCTTCTGTTCTATCCGTTTGGTTCTTCTCCAGAAAGTCTTTTAAAGACTTCTAAGTCAGTTTACATACTTAACTTTGAAGTTTGTTTACTTTTAATATTATTATATTCTTTGAATTATTTGGAGCTGCTAGCTTAATGCGTGTTATACGTTCGTGCCTTATATTTTCTATGTTTCACATGTTTGAATTCATCGTGATATATAAATGATGCGTAAGTAGCACGTAGTGCATGAAATATATTGATCCAGTGACTAGTGGGAAGCTTTAGTGTACCAAATTCAATAAAAAATTTAATGTAAACGTGCTCAGACGGGGCAATTCTGAGATGGGTGACCACCTGGAAACACATTAATTATCCTTTTTTTTTGTTCATTCATTAACCAGTGATACATGCAAGACGTCATGTTTGCTTAGACATCATGCTTACTTAACTAGTGATAAACGTTGGCAAAAATGCAACTTAAATGCAGTTATCATATAATTAGAAATTAATCATGTTCGTGCAATCACAGCATTTATAGTCAATAATAAATACTAACTATATGACATGCTTATTGTTGGCTGCGTGAGAGATGATTGGGCGTTACAGTCATAACCTCCTTCAAAAGTTTCGTCCTCGAAATTTGAAATACCGAAATAATTCTGGATACATGTTCCTCATTTCTTCTTCCCGTTCCCATGTAGCTTCTTCTACCGCATGATTTTTCCACAAAACCTTTACTAGATTAATACTTTTGTTTCTGAATTGTTTCACCTTCTGATCAAGGACTTGCACTGGTTTCTCTTCATAAGCTAAATTTGGAGATAGCTCCAACAGCTCGTTACTTAGCACATGAGAAGGATTTGAAATGTATTTTTTCAGCATGGACACATGGAACACATTATGAACACCGATTAATGAAGGAGGCAAGGCCACTCTGTAAGCTCTATCTCCAATTCTTTCAAGAATTTCAAACGGACCAACATACCTCGGGCTCAGTTTTCCTTTCCTCCCAAATCTCATGATTGCTTTCATTGGGGCCACTTTCAGGAACACATGATCTCCAATAGAAAATTCTAAATCCCTTCTCTGTATGTCTGCGTGACTTTTCTATTTACTCCGTGCTATTTTCATTCTTTCACGTATCTTTTCCACAACCGTTGTTGTTTGTTGTACCAATTCTAGACCAAGTAGTCTTCTTTCTCCAAATTCATCCCAATGAACTGGAGATCTGCATTTTCTTCCATATAATGCTTCATATGGTGGCATTCCAATGGTAGATTGGTAGCTGTTGTTATAGGTAAATTCTACCAATGGTAATTTCACATCCCAGCTTCCTTGAAAATCTTGTGTGCACGCTCTTAGCATATCCTCAAGTATTTGTATAACCCTTTCAGATTGCCCATTGCTCTGTGGATGAAATGATGTACTGAATGCAAGCCTTGTTCCCATAGCATTGTGCAAACTCTTCCAGAATGTAGAAGTGAATTTAGGATCCCTATCGGATACTATGGAAACTGGCACTACATGCAATCTGACTATTTCTTTAATGTACTGCTAAGCATATTGATCCATATCATAAGTCGACCTTACTGCAAGAAAATGAGTTGATTTTATTAATCTATCGACAATCACCCATATGGAGCTATATCCCTTCTGAGTCTTAGGCAATCCAAGCCCAAAATCCATAGTAATATGCTCCCACTTCCACTCTGGGATTGGTAGAGGCTTTAATAAACTCACTGGTCTTTGATGTTCAACCTTAACCTGTTGACAAGTTAAACACTCTGCTACAAATGTTGGTATATCTTTCTTCATACCGGTCCACCAATAATGTTGTTGTAAGTCCTTATACATCTTTGTGCTATCGGGGTGTACTGAATAAGGACTAGTATAAGCTTCTTTCAAAATATCTTCCTTGATGGCTTGATCAAATGGCACACATAACCTCCCATTATATTGCATAACTCCCTTATCAGAAATTGAGAAATCTATCCTTTTTCCTTCATCCATCTTTTTCTTTATCTCAGATAAATACACATCACCTTTCTGAGCTTCAATGATTTTATCACAAAGTGTAGACTTCAACATCAGAGCTGACAAAAAGCATACCTTCCCTTCAGGCACAATTTCAAGTTCCAATTTCTGCAAATCTAGTAATAATGGCTTCTGTGTGATAAGGAGAGAAGACATGGACTTTCTACTCAGCGCATCAGCTACCACATTTGCTTTGCCCGGATGATAGTTAATCACATAGTCATAATCTTTGACAAGTTCCAACCATCTCCGTTGTCTCATATTCAGCTCTTTTTGGATAAAGAAGTACTTCAAACTTTTATGATCGGTGTAAATCTCACACTTTTCACCTTACAAGTAATGCCTCCAAATTTTCATGGCAAAGACAACAGCGGCAAGTTCCAGATCATGAGTTGGATAATTCTTTTCATACTCTTTCAATTGCCTTGAGGCATAGGCAATTACCTTCCAATTTTGCATTGACACAACACCCAACCCATTTTTAGAAGCATTGCTATACACAACGAATCCATTGATTCCAGTTGGAACACAAGAATAGGAGCGGTAGTCAATCGGTGTTTCAACTCTTGAAAACTCTTTTCACAAGCATTCGTCCAAATAAATTTCATGTTCTTTCTTGTCAACATCGTCACTGGAACGGCCAATTTTAAAAATCCCTGAACAAATCTCCTATAATATCCTGCCAATCCTAAGAAACTCCTAACTTTTGATACATTTGTTGGTGTTGGCCAATTATGCACAAATTCTATTTTACTCGGGTCAATTGAGATTCCATTCTTGGATACTACATGCCCTAAGAATACTACTTGTTCCAGCCAGAATTCACAATTCTTAAATTTAGCATATAGTTGTTTCTCTTTGAGAACTTGCAACACAAGTTTCAAATGTTCCTTGTGCTCTCGTTCATCGCATGAGTAGATCAAGATGTCATCAATAAATACAATCACAAATTTATCAAGAAGCTGCTTGAATACCCGATTCATTAAGTCTATGAAAACTGCAGGAGCATTCGTTAAACCGAAGGGCATTACTAGAAACTCATAATGGCCATACCTTGTTCTGAATGCAGTTTTCTATATATCTTCCTCCTTGATTTTTAGCTGATGATAACCAGAACGCAAATCAATTGATAAGCTCGTATTTTACGCCTTTTCGGGCGCCTTTTTTCTTGGATTTGGCTCGTTTTCTAGTAAATTTTACCCCACATTATACCTTGATTTATTTTATTTATGTGTATCAGGTGTAGGGCTTCATTGGATCCAAAAGATGAAGAAAAAGTCAAGAAAAAAAACGACAAACCTGTGATGCCGCAGCATCACAGTGTAAAACGGCTGCGCGAGTGAAATTTTGATGCTGCAGCATCCCGACTTCGATGCCGCAGCATCCCGTCCGCGTACATCAACCTATAAATAGGGTTTTAAGTTAGTTTTTGAAAGAAAAAAAAAACACACTTTTTACAACACAAGGATTGAGAGAAATACCTAGGGAAGCAAGAGAAAAGCTTGAAGACTTCGAATTTGTCTACGAAAACGGAGAATTCAAGCAACAACGAGAAAATCAAGATTGTAATAGGGAGTTTTTCACTTTCTTTTGAGATTAGTTCATTGAACATGTCTTTTGAAAATTGTTATTTCTCTTTCTTTTCGATCATGAACTAAATTCGTTTGACTAAGGCCGTGTGAAGGCAAACTATGAATTATCGTTTATAAATTTATGTTTTTGATTATTGCTCGGCATGCTATGTGTTCAATTTGTTGTGTTTAATGCTTATGAGTGCTTGATCACCACTTGTTTGATAAATTGCTTAGCTTAGATTCCGAGAGGATATAGGTTAAGGATGCTTGAGCAATTGAACATCATCTCTTAGAATTGACTAGGGATAGATTCGATTCATTCGTGTAGCCTTCCGGTAACGGGGAATCTCATAAATCTTGTTAATGCATGTTTATTAATTGAATGCTCATATAGGGAATCATTAATTAACATAGACGCACTATACCAAGAGATTGGGTAGTGTATAATTTTGGAGTTTCCGCCATAGCATGATAAGTAATAATTGAATAACACACTTCATAATCGATAAGGAGTAGTTTGGCCGGATCACGTGTCTTAGTTATCTCTCTTCCTCTGATTTTTCGATCTCTACGTGTTTTACATAATTAATTTTCTTTATTTTATTTAAACAATCACACCTTAAATATTTGATTTAACTTAGAATTAGGTAATACAGCAGTTTCAATACTTAAATACGTTGTCCCTTGGGTACGATAATCCGAACTTAAATATCCACTATATTACTTGCACGATCTAGTGCACTTGCTAGGTTTTTGCGTGTCATCAATCATAGAAAACATTGATGCACATTGCCATTGATCAAACAAGTCATCTATTCTGAGAAGGGGATACTTATTCTTGATTGTTACTTTATGGGTTAATTGCAAATAACCCCCCTGTGTTATTCCCAATCTGCAAGAAACCCCCCATGTGATAAGGAAATAGCTTAAAAAACCCCTGTGAAATGTAAAACTTTGCACACACTCCCAAACCGTTAAATAAAACTTAACTCCGTTAAATTCTGTTTGAAATGTCCTTTATACCCATAAATTACTGGGTTATTTGCATCCGCCTCCCCTGAGGTTTTGACCTTTGGCAAGGACACCCCCTCATCAATTAGAATTTGACATCCACACCCCCTATGTGTAAAAAAATTTATAAACTACCTTTTTTGCCCTTAGTTTATATTTTTATTTCCTATTTTGTATTTTTCATTTAATTCCTTTCTTTTTCTTATTAAATAGAAAAAAGAAAAAATAGAAATTACCCTCATGATAGTTTTTCATTAATTCTAATGAATAGTTACTTTTATCTAAAAATATGTATAGCAAATAATATATCAAGCTTATTTTAAATAAAATTGATATGTATTTTTCCTATTCCCTTTGTGTGTTTCTTGAATTATATTTTTAATGTTTCAAAAACTTTTAATAAACCAGTAATACTTTATTTATTTTATAAAAAATAAAAAGTTTATATATAGATTTTTCTTCTTCTTTTTCAATTTGTATTTTTCTTCTTTTTTGTACTAACTAGGAATAAGACTAATAAGAAGTAGAATAAATATATAAAAAAAAGGAAAAATTGAAAATTTGGTACCGTAGGATAAGGCAAGTTCGCAAATGGTACCACACTTTTCAGTTTTCTCACTTTGGGTACCAAAAATGCTTTTTTTTCTCACTTTTGGTACCGCCGTTAGTTTTTTGACGGATTTTGACATGTGCACAGCATATGTCCGTTAAATTTTGATTTTTGGGGGAAAATATACCGTTTGGGGCTGATTTGGAGGAAAATACACGGTCAAATGGGTCAAATTTGACCAATTTAATTTTTTAAGGCCATTTTTTGTGATTTTAGCTAACTTTGGACAGATTTTTAGCTGACTTTGAATACAAAACTGCTTTGTTCTAGACGTCTCCTGATTATTTTCAATATATTTTTGGATATCCCTATGTGTCTAGTTTCATGGGAAGAAAACGGTTCATGAATCCGAGCTTTCTACCATGAGTTATGAATTTTCTCGTGACGACGCGCACAGATGTCTGCACAGCCGACAGATTTTTAGCTAACTTTGAATACAAAAATGATTTGTTCTAGACATATCCTGATTATGTGTGATATATGGGTGGATAGCCCTATGTGTTTAGTTTCATGGGAAGAAAACTGTTCATGAATCCGAGCTTTCTACAATGATTTATGAATTTTCTCGTGACGACGCGCACAACTGTCTGCACAGCCGACAGATTTTTAGCTAACTTTGAATACAAAACTTCTTTGTTCTAGAGGTCTCCTGATTATGTGCGATATATTTTTGGATAGCCCTATGTGTCTAGTTTTATGAGAAGAAATCGGTTTATGAATCCGAGCTTTTGAAAATAAGTTATGAATTTTCTCGTGAAGACGCGCACAATGAGTTAAAATATTTGTTATTACTCATTTTAATTGAAAATTAATTTTCATTAAAATTATTTGTAATTCAGAATTTTCATAAGCTTAATTTTGAATATTCATAAAAGTAATTGGATAAAAAAATACATATTTAAAATCTTGTTTTTTTCTCCTTTTCTAGTTTATGAAATAATTTATGCTAATTATTTTGTACTTGGATATTATTATTACTATTTAGTATTTGAATATTTATTATTATTGAATATTATTTCTAATTAGTAGGCAATATTTCAATATATATATTATTTTTATATATATATATATATTATTTTAGCATAATATTAATTTTTTAATATTTTAGAGAATTATAAAAGAGCATAAAAAGGTTCAAATAAAATAATAAAAGCCCCTCCAAATAAACAAGTAAAATTGGGGCATATCAGTCAATTTCCCTTGCACTTTAGTGTGAAAATTGGAAAAAAAAATTGCCAACTCTCACCTCACGCGCGTGTGTCTCAAACGCGGTTAAGTTTGACGGAATGGGGGGTTTTTTGCAGAGTTTTTACATTTCACAGGGGGTTTTTAGGCTATTTTCTTATCACAGGGGGGTTTCTTGCAGATTGGAAATAACACAGGGGGTTTTTTTGCAATTAACCCTTACTTTATTTATTTCTCTTTAATCAATGCATAACCGCAAGGTTCCATCTTTCTTTTTAACAAACAACACAGGAGCTCCCCAAGGAGAACAACTAGGGCGAATGAAACCCTTATCAAGCAAATCCTGTAGTTGCACTTTTAACTCTTTTAACTCTATTGGTGCCATTCTATATGGTGCTTTAGAAATAGAGGCAATTCCTGGCACAACATCAATCACAAATTCAACCTCTCGATCTGGTGGTAGTCCTGGTAAATCATTTGGAAATACTTCTAGAAATTCTCTAACCACTTCCATATTTTCAGGCTTTAAATATGTCTCAATTGAAGTGTCCACCACACTTGCTAAATATCCAACACAACCTTTGTTCAACATATTTTGGGCCTTCAATGCCGATATAATTGGTGAAGAAAATGAACCGGAAGTCCCGCTAAACATAAATTGTTCTTTTCCAGTTCGCTGAAAGATCACGATTTTCTTATTACAATCAATGGTGGCATGATATTTGGTGAGCCAATCCATACCCAAAATAACCTTAAAATTTGAAATTGGTAGAACAACAAGATTAGTATATAGTGTTCAGCTACCAATCTGAATAGAACAAGCCCTCAATACATGATTGGAATCCATTTTTTCCCCCAATGGAATTGTCACGCTATATTTTATTTTTAACAAATCTGGTGTAATACCCAATTTTCTCACAAATGCATTCAATATATATGAATGTATCAAATTCACCTGAAATAAATCCTCAAGTCATGAAGGACTTAAATATAATCATTCAACGGACATTTATTTTCTATAGAAAATGAATTCAAATACATTAAATGCCTGATAAGAGCATTAAATGTGATAAGCTATTATGATTTGTGGACAAGCCACCTTTTTTACTAGACTCTCAGAACTTCAGAGTTTATATCTTCTCCCGTCCAATCGGATCCAGCAGTTTTACAGGAATGTCAGAGAAGAGGTTGAATCACGCACCACGTGACAGACACGCTCCTACATGTGTCCAACGGACAGATCCTAAGAATTGCCTATAAATACCTTACCTCCAACAAACCCTAAAAATAATAATATAACAGAGAAAAATACGTACATGCACAAGAAAACTTTGATGAAAATTCTCGTTCAAAGAAAAAGCTTAGCAACTCCATAGCCAAAATCTTTTAAGCTTTTTATACATTCCAGACAGTCACAAATGTCTCAAACCTCTTCCAAAGAAGAAACCTAAATTCTTACTGAGATATTCCAAGTTGTTTGATCTTTCTAAAAAATAAACAAAACCTGTGTGACAAAACCCTCAACCTTTCAACTGAGTGAGAAAGTTGTTGAACCCCTTACAGGCAGTATTTCTGAGTGAGAGAAGCTTCTAGAAGATGATCTTCATTGGTGCTGAAATTTGAGTGATCAAGGAGCCCGAGATCTTTTTCACCATTTTTCTATCTTGTACAAGATTCTGTGTGATTCTTTTATAATCAACTAAGTAATTTCACTCCGAGTGAAAAAGGAGAAGAAGAACGTAGCTGGGATTACATCATCCAGTGAACCTTATATATCTTGTGTCTAGAGGTGGCAATTGGGTGGATCGGGTCGGGTTTGGGTCGGGTCCAACTGGGTTGGGTCCAATTCGGGTCGGGTACACTTGGGTCCTATGCAAAAAAAATTGTATGAAAGCTAGACTCATAATGGACCCAATAAGGACCCAAAGTAGACCCAATGAGGACCCAGTTAGGACCCAATAAGGACCCAAAATTGGATTAGAATATGTTTTAAACAAGTTTAGTCAAGCACTCTTTCTACATACACTGCACACTTTTTACACACAATAGGCATATTTACACATACACAACATACTTTTACATACACAACACACTTTTACACACACAACATATATTTTACACACACTATACACTTTTTACACACACTACACACATTTACATATACACAACACACTTTTACACACACACAACACATTTTTACACACATTGAATATTTTTTACACATTTTTACACACACAACACACTTTTACACACACTGCATATTGTTTACACACATTTACACATACTACACATATTTTCTCACACAATGCACACTTTTTTACACATATTACACATTTTTTACACACAATATACACATTTTCACACACAATGCACATTTTTTACACACACTACACATTTCTACACACAATGCATACTTTTTACACACACTACACACTTTTTACACACACTGCACATATTTCACACACAATACACACTTTTTACACACACTACATACATTTTCACACACAATGCACACTTTTTACACACACTACACACTTTTTCACACACAATGCACACTTTATACACACACTACACACTTTTTACACACACTACACATTTTCACACACAATCCATACTTTTTACGCACACTACACTCTTTTTACACACACTACACACTTTTCACATGCACTACACACATTTTCACACACAATGCACACTTTTTACACACATTACACACTTTTTCACACACAATGCACATTTTTTACACACACTACACTTTTCACAAACACTACACACATTTTCACACACTATGCACATTTTTTACACACACTACACACAATTCATACTTTTTACACACCCTACACACTTTTCACATGCACTACACACATTTTCACACACAATGCACACTTTTTACACACATTACACACTTTTTCACACACAATGCACATTTTTTACACACACTACACACTTTTTACACACACTACACACATTTTTACACACTATGCACATTTTTTACACACACTATCACACAATCCATACTTTTTACACACACTACACATATTTTCACACACAATCCATACTCTTTACATACTACACACATTTTCACACACTATGCACATTTTTTACACACACTACACACATTTTCACACACAATCCATACTTTTTACACACGTTACACACTTTTCACATGCACTACACACATTTTCACACACAATGCACACTTTTTACACACATTACACACTTTTTCACACACAATGCACATTTTTTACACACACTACACACTTTTTACACACACTACACACATTTCTACACACTATGCACATTTTTTATACACACTACACACATTTTCACACAATCCATACTTTTTACACACACTACACACACTACACATATTTTCACACACAATCCATACCTTTTAAACACACTACACTCTTTTTACACACACTACACACATTTCACACACACTACACACATTTTCACACACAATGCACACTTTTTACACACATAACACATATTTTCACACACAATGCACACTTTTTACACACACTACACATATTTTCACACACTATACGTATTTTCACACACAATCCATACTTTTTACACACACTACACACATTTCAGACACATTACACAGATTTTCACACACAATGCACACTTTTTACACACTTTTTCACACACAATGCACATTTTCACACACAATACACACACTACACATATTTTCACACACAATGCACATTTTTTACACACAATGCACACTTTTTACACACACTACACACATTTTCACACACAATGCACACTCTTTACATACACTACACACTTTTTATACACACTAGACATATTTTCACACACTACACATACTTTACACACACTACACACACATCACACATTTTACACAAACTACACACTACACACATTTTCACACACGACACATATTTTACACACACTACACATATTTTCACACACTACACACATTTACACACACTACACATATTTTCACACACTACACATATTTTCACACATTTTACACACTACACATATTTTCACACATTTTACACACTTCATACATTTTAACATACTACACATTTTCACACACATCACATATTTTACACACATTTTCACACACTACACACATATATGTAGTGTGTGTAAAATATGTGAATATGTGTAGTGTGTGAAAATATGTGTAGTGTGTAAAATATGTGAATATGTGTAGTGTGTGAAAATATGTGAAAATATGTGGTGTATTTGAAAATATGTGTAGTGTATGAAAATATGTATAGTGTATGCGAAAATATGTGTAGTGTGTGTAAACTATGTGAAAATATGTAGTGTGTGTAAAATATGTGAAAATATGTGTAGTGTGTGTAAAATATGTGAAAATATGTGTAGTGTGTGAATATATGTGTAGTGTGTGTAAAATATGTGTAAATGTGTAGTGTGTGAAAATGTGTGTAGTGTGTGTAAAATTTGTGAAAATATGTGTAGTTTGTGTAAAATATGTGAAAATGTGTAGTGTGTGAAAATGTGTGTAGTGTGTGTAAAATATGTGAAAATATGTGTAGTGTGTGTAAAATATGTGAAAATGTGTAGTGTGTAAAAATGTGTGTAGTGTGTGTAAAATATGTGAAAATATGTGGTGTGTGTAAAATATGTGAAAATATGTGTAGTGTGTGAAAATATGTGTAGTGTGTGTAAAATATGTGAAAATGTGTAGTGTGTGAAAATGTGTGTAGTGTGTGTAAAATTTGTGAAAATATGTGTAGTATGTGTAAAATATGTGTAGTGTGTGAAAATATGTGTAGTGTGTATAAAATATGTGAAAATGTGTAGTGTGTGAAAATGTGTGTAGTGTGTGTAAAATATGTGAAAATATGTGTAGTGTGTGTAAAATATGTGAAAATATGTGTAGTGTGTGAAAATGTGTGTACTGTGTGTAAAATATGCCATTTGTGTGTGAAAATGTGTGTAGTGTGTGTAAAATATGTCATTTTTGTGTGAAAATATGTGTAGTGTGTGTAAAATATGTAATATGTGTGTGAAAATATGTGTAGTGTGTGTAAAGTATGTGTAGTTTATGTAAAATGTGTCATAGGTGTGAAAATATGTGTAGTGTGTGTAAAATGTGTGTAATGTGTGTGAAAATGTGTATAGTGTGTGTAAAATATGTGAAAATATGTGTAGTGTGTGAAAATATGTGTAATGTGTGTCAAAATGCATATAGTGTGTGAAAATATGTGTAGTGTGTGTAAAATGTGTGTAGTGTGTGTGAAAATGTGTATAGTGTGTGTAAAATGTGTGAAAATATATGTAGTGTGTGAAAATGTGTGTAGTGTATGTGAAAATATGTGTAGTGGGTATAAAATATGTGAAAATATGTGTAGCGTATGAAAATGTGTGTAGTGTATGTGAAATTTGTGTAGTGTGTGAAAATGTGTGTAGTGTGCGTAAAATATGTGAAAATATGTGTAGTGTATGAAAATGTGTGTAGTGTATGTGAAAATATGTGTAGTGTGTGTAAAATATGTGTAGTGTATGAAAATGTGTGTAGTGTATGTGAAATATGTGTAGTGTGTGAAAATGCGTGTAGTGTGTGTAAAATATGTGAAATATGTGTAGTGTATGAAAATATGTGAAGTGTGTGTAAAAATATGTGTAGTATGTGAAAATGTGTGTAGTGTGTGTAAAATATGTGAAAATATGTGGTGTGTGAAAATATGTGTAATTTGTGTGAAAATATGTCATCTGTGTGTAGTGTGTGTAAATTATGTGTAGTATATGAAATTATGTATAGTGTGTGAAAATGTGTATAGTGTGTGTAAAAATATGTATAGTGTGTGTAAATATGTGTAGTGTGTGTAAAACATGTGTAGTGTGTGTAAAAAGTGTGAAGTGTATGTGTAAATGTGTTCAAGTGTTTGTGTAAATTGTGTGTTGGGTATGTATTAAATTTCAAACTAAGTTAGATCCAATTTAGACCCAGTTTGGACCCATATTGGGCCCAACTTAAGACCCAATTAGACCCAAAAATAAGTGAGAACCAACCCAGTTGGAACCATAGAGAAAAAACTTAGGACCCAACTCAACTAAAACTTAGGTGAGTTGGGTTTGAAATATATTTTTGGACCCAAATTGCCACCCCTACTTGTGTCATTTACTTTCAGTATTGTTTTAATTTATATTATATCATCTTTTTGAAAAAGTCAAGCAAATCTGCTAAGCGACTATTTAATGAAAATGAACGCTAAAGCTTTAAAAAGCATTTCTACTGTGCTAACTCTAATTAAGCGGTCTAAGCGTTTCCTTACTTTGGTGAATTGCGGAAATCACGAAATCTAAGTTATCTTTACTGAAGCGCCTAACCCAAGCGCTCAGCTTTCGAAGCATTGTAATCTTTAAAAGTGATACGGATTTTTGAAGTCGAAAAAGACTTCAGGGTCTATTCAACCCCCCCCCCTCTAGACCCTTTTGTATGCCACTTGGGAACAAGACTTCAGGGTCTATTCAACCCCCCCCCCCCCCTTCAAGACCCTTTTGTATGCCACTTGGGACCACCAAATTCCGTATCACTTTTAAAGATTAGAACGCTTAGAAAGCTGAGCGCTTGGGTCAGGCGCTTCAGTAAAGATAACTTAGACTTAGTAATTTTAGCAATTTACCAAAGTAGGGTAATGCTTAGATCGCTTAATCAGAGTTAGCACAACAGAAATATTTTTTAAAAGTTTTAGCGTTCGTTTTGGTTAAATAGTAGCTTAGCAGATTTGCTTGTCTTTTTCAAAATAAATGATATAATATAAAATAAGACAATAATGAAAGTAAATGACACAAGATATATAAGGTTCACTGGGTGATGTAATCCCAGCTATGTCCTTCTTCTCCTTTTTCACTCGGAGGGAATTTACTAAGTTGATTATCAAAGAATCACACAAAATCTTCTACAATATAGCAAAAAGGTGAAAAAGATCTCGGGCTCCTTGATCACACAGATTTCAGCACCAATGAAGATCGTCTTCTACAAGCTTCTCTCACTCAGAAATACTGCCTGTAAGGGGTTCAACAACTTTCTCACTCAGGTTGAGGGTTTTGTCACACTGGTTTTGTTTGTTTTTGGAAAGATCAAACAACTTGGAATATATCAATAAGAATATAAGTTTCTTCTTTGGAAGAGGTTTGAGATATTTGTCACTATCTGGATTGTATATAAAAAGCTTGAAAGATTTTGGCTATGGAGTTTCTAAGCTTTTTCTTTAAACGAGAATTTTCAGCAAAGTTTTCTTGTGCATGTACGTATTTTTCTCTCTGTTATGTTATTTAGGGTTTGCTGGAGGTAAGGTATTTATAGGCAATTCTTGGGATCTGTCCGTTGGACACATGTACAAGCGTGTCTGTGACGCGGAGCGTGATTGTGCCTTTTCTCTGACATTCCTGAAATTCTGCTGGTTCCGATTGGACGGGAGCAACTAAAACTCTGAAGTTCTGACAGTCCAGTAAAAAAGGTGGCTTGTCCACAAGTCATATAGCTTATCACATTTAATGCTCTTATCAAGCATTTAATGCATTTGAATTTATTTTTCGTTGGAAATAAATGTCCGTTGAATGATTGCATTTAAGTCCTTCATGACTTGAGGATTTATTTCAGGTGAATCTGATATAGAGTGTATTGAGCGCTTGATCCATAAATCCTGAAAATGTCCTTTAGCGTTTGACAGTCGCTAAGAACAAATCTTCATCTTTGGTTAACTTTAGACGCTGATCTTCAACTTCTTTTCTAATAGACTCACCTAGAATTCTATTATCGATTCGGTATCTAATACTTAGTCTAAAATCTATAAAGATAAAAATTACAAGCCTAAATAAGATTACAAACTTTCAAACGCTTATACATTTATCTATGAAAACAGAAACTTACATTATATTTGGGGTCTAACATAAAATCCTATCTTGTCATCATCAAAACATGTAACATGAAATTTCCTAACAGTTTCCCCCTTTTTGATGATGTCAAGACCTTTAACTCTTATAACTCTTTTATAGTTTAAGAGTTCTTAAAGAAAAGCCCAAATGAATATAAGATAGCGTTTAGAAGGTTAGTAAAGTTAGCTAATGTTATATTAGCCTCAACAAGTTATTTCAGTTATAAATCATTCATTTAAATATAAAGATAAACATACATGATTTATACAGAATGTAAGATAATTGAAAGTGATAAAATAAACTAATAAAAAAAAACATTCATTTTTTCTGTCGCTTTGGTCTTTCGTCTCCTTGGTAGATCTCATTTGCTACGTCCATAAGGAGTCGATCAATGTCGATCATGGTGGTGTGTTGAACTTCATCATAGTCATGCCTTCTTTGTCTAGCACTTTCATTTAGCTCCATCAACCTTTCCACCCATTCCCTTGGAGGAATACCAACTTCATGAATTAAAATCGTAATAAATGTCTTGTCTTTTATAGTTGGATGGTTTCCAATTGATAGGTCGTCTAAGCGGTCCGGCATAAGGATGAAATCCCATACTTTCCAAAAATTTAACGTCCAAGTCCGGAAGCAAGTACTTTCCTAGATAATATCTTGGCTTTCTCTTTTTAGTTAGCATCTTCTTTATGCTCACTAAATCTTCAAACATTGATCGCCAATGTTTATTATCTGTTTTAGATATTGCTTTGGACGATTGATGCTTTTCTTTCTCATTTTCCCCCTTCTTGGCATCATCAAGAGAGGTTTTCAACTCAGCAATTTCCCTGCGCAAAAGCCGAACTTCTTCAACAAGTAGAGCGACTTGTTGAGCGATACTCTGGGCAACGGCATCTAACGAAGTGTGCCTCTTAGTATCAGCTGAGGCGCACTGGGCTAAATGACGATTGAATTCTGAGGAGAGTCCAGCGATTAGCGGTGATATGCTTTCCATGATGGTAATAGTACTATTGTTAGCAGCGTTGAAAATATCACGACTTCGAGTGTCAGACATTATTCGGATTTGCCTATCAGCAGCATCAAAAATCTTGGAGCAGGAACCCTCAATGTTGCTTAGCGAGTTCCTTACAACTTGTCTAAAATCTCGAGCGTCTGGATCACTCTCTGAATCTGAATCTGAAGAAGAACGCTCAGGAGATGGAATGAGTTCGTAAGAGCTAGAAACTGCAACCTTGCCTTTGGTTTTATCTCTGATAAATGGCTCTTCAGCAATTTCAGCATGAACTTCTTCTATCGCTTGATCCATGGATGGATCTGCAATCATTGATGGGGGTTTGACTACTGGGGCGCTAGAAGAATTTGGCAATGAAGCCTCAGGAATTTGAGCGGCTTCCACAGTAGGAGAACTTTCTGTTTTAACAATTTGGATAGAAGGAGAAGGGCCTTCAATTGCAATGACCCAGAGTGGGCCAATCGCTTCCATCACATGCCTTGGACTTATCAGATTGGTTTGCGAAATAAAGAATATAGCGTCTTCACGCTCTTCAGTACTTAGTGCAAGCTGCACACCTTCCAGGAAATCAACTCCTGAAGTATAAGAATTAAAGAAGTCCAAAATAAAATGCATAAGCGCTTGAGCTGGGTCTTGGTCCACTGGCCTGATCAGCGATATCATCTTGGCCACTTGAATATTGTGTTGACAAAAGAGCACAGGGTGAAGAATGTATCCTCGGAAGTCGCTTAGCCCTGAATAGTGATTAAAAGTAATACCCAGCGCTTGGGCATTTTCTATCACTGCTCTTCTTTCTCGGTGGAATTCAGCAATCTCAGGGTGCTCATTGGCAACATCAACACGAATGGTACTTTATCCAGGAAGAAGCGGTTGTTTGCTAGAGGAGCCTTCTTCGTTTGGATCTGAAAAGATGCACTGAACAAACGCTTGACGAGGGTGAAACACATAGCGTCCGCCTTAACTATATAAGGCTAACTGCTGGCGAATGTAGCTCTCGATGGGTTACCTGTAGCTTGGGAAGTCGCTAACATTTCCGACAATATGCTAACGCTGTTGAAGTAAAAAGCTAGCAAACCCTCGGCGTCTGTATTCAATTCCAAATTCAAATAAAAATGGATATCTAACGAGTTCCTCAAGAGTATAAAAGTGTATAACGAACTCTTCAGCCCATTTGGCTGTATCCATCATCCATCACTTTCCAAGCTTGTTAGCTTTCTTTTGATCTTTTCTAGCGGTAAGGAATTTTTCAAAGCGTTCGGTCTCTTCATCATAATCCTCTGCCCATAGTCTTGCAAGGTATTTACGGGCTTCATCTTCTATCCACGAGTTAACTGGATTTGGACGCTCAGCAACAAGCGGTCCTTTTCCTTTCCAAAGCTTGAGCGGAGTAGGAAAGAGAGCATTCTGAGGAGAATTGACGATGGATGGAAGAGCTGAATATCCAATTCTGTTGAGTTCTTCCTTATCGGGGTTTTTAATCCAATCGCCCATGTGGGGATTCTTGTTGACAACTTTCTTTGACCAAAGAGGATAAAAGGACTCATCAGAGCGACCGATGAAATTAAATCGTGCTTGGTCAAAATCTGCTCTGTTGAACGCTGGCCTTCGAATGTACTCTAGGCGAGATTGGAGTCGCTCCAAGTTGTAGAGACCCAAATCAGCAAAATGCTCGAAGAATTCAAACTTGTGAGAATTGGGAATGTCAGGCCGATGAAGAGTATTTAGAAAGTTTATTTTTGATTCAGCAAGGGTCTGGGTGTCTCATTCTCTAGCGGCATAATAAAATTCAATTTCAGAGGAATATCCGCGAGGAAAGAAATTGACGACATGAGGAGGAGATCCAGTTGGAGTAGGAACAAAGTCAATTTCTTCTGTTGGAATAGGGGCTGACACGCTAAAAGCTAACGTGCAATAATAGCAAGTGCACTAGTCGTGTGTAGTAATAAAAGTGGATGAGAAGTCCGGATTGTCGAACCACAAGGGCTTGAATTCTAGTTTAAGATTTTATAACAACAAAGATCAAAACAATAAAGGTAAAATGAGTGTGAAATGCGTAAGATAAGAACAAGGTTGCACAAATGATTTAAAACAAAATATAAAGGGAGACTAAGGCACATGCTAGGTTCAAATTGATCAATTATACTTATAAAGATTCTCGTTGAAGGATTACGCTTATATTGTTATGGTGAGAGCTCCGAGGGTAGAGAATAACCGATGTCTCGCGTATAAACTCCTATGCTTAGATAGTGATTTCCCAAATATTCCTATCCGGAAATCTAACCACTAAACATGCATTAACGTACTAGAGTTCACTCGATTTGAATCGAACAACTTCACCCGGGAATCTTTACCTATGTCTAGGGCAATTCCTCATTAGTTGCGGGTCATGATGTGAATTTCTTGCACCCTAAATCAATTTTCACCCGAAACATTCACCTAGGCATAAGATTCTAACATATAGTGATCAAGTATATGCAAGATAAGTAAAAACACAAATTCACATCACATAACAATATAAGAATAATCTCAACAATCATCTATTATAAGCATATATCACAATTTGACCTTACATGATCTTAGTCTTATGAAATTAGTTCATAATAGATAATATGAAAAACAATAATGAGTAAATACACATATTCATAGACATGAATGAAAATGAAAAGGCTATAAAAACTCCCTCTAATTGAATGATGATAGAATTCCAAGTGAATATTTTTTTCTCCAATGATGATAATGATCCAAGAATCCTTCTCCCTTTCCTTTCTCTCTAATGGATCGGTCACTTCCTCCCCCTCACCTCCAAGAATCTGAAATTGATAGTGAATCTATGAAGAGTACGGGTTCCCCCTCCTTTTATAGCCAAAATTCCACTAAAGTATGCATTAAGAATTCCCATTAAAGTTCCCCAATGAGAATTCCACCTAAGGTGATGCTTAAAGTTTGGCTTTTAAGATTCCAACCAGCTAAAAAATGCTGAACTTTCGGCCTTAAGCATTCCACCAAGCATAACCATGTGAAAACTTCAACAAAACACATGCATGCTGCCATTTTCTTGCTTTCCAGCGCAGTCTTAGTATTTTCCTCATAACCTTTTCCACAGATCTCCGAATTAGATGATTCAAGTCCCCATGTGTAGATAACACATATATCTACAACGCTCCAGAAGGACACTTTGTCCAATTCGGTTTATAAGTATACCGAAATTACATTTCAATATGGAGGTTGTTTCTGATTTGGCGCCCATAAAGTAAATCTACCAAGAAACACACTTATGACAACCCCTCAACACATGTGCTGAATTATGGCCAAAAGTGATTCCTACCCATCATATAATGCTGGAATTTAGGCTGAAAAGGAGTAACATTCGTACTATCCATGACTAGGCATGACTAGGAGGGCGCTGGGGCGTATCCTAGCACATGTACTTCTCTGTTCGGCGCAGCAATCGTATTTTCTTCACAATTCTCTCTATAGACCTCCGATTTGGATGTTTCAAGTTCCCATTTGAAGCTAAGACATACATCTAAAACTTTGTATAAGGAACTTTGTCTAATTCGGTCTCTAAATGTATGGCAATATCGTTCGAATGTGATCAAAGATGCATAAACCGCCTAGGTGTTGAAAAACATGTTTGAACTTGTTTTGTACATCGTCTTTCTTCCCTTTTCTTCATGTATTCTCATTTATTACCTGTATTCACTTAACGCACCTATTAAATGCAAATGTGACATGATTTAGGCAATAAGTGAATCCAAATCATAAGAATTACGGGCTTAAAAACACGTAAAAACACCTCTTATCAACACCCCCAAACTTATCAATTGCTCGACCTCGAGCAATAAGAGCTATAAGGCAAGATCAACATCATTGAATGGGAGAAAACAAAACAACTAACTAACTCACTTTCGTGGAGTAAACGATTGCACTTAGCGGGTGCAACAAGCCTTTAAACCTTTGAGTTACCTCAAAGGACGAGTTATAGTCTCGTGAGGGTTTGCATACGATATACCCACAAAATCTAACAAATTTTCAATCCCAACCAAATCAACACATCTCAATATGATCAACAAGAATGAATGCCATAAAATCAACCTTTTAAAGTTCACAAATATATATATACATATCAACTACTTTTGCTCATGTGACACCAATACTTGAAACGACTCCCTAGGGTGTAGTGAAAAATAAATCTAGGGTATTATAGTTGAGAGGCATCCTTACCAAATTTTGGACATTAATCCCATATTTATCAACTTTTGATCAAACACAAGGCACAAGAATTATAGAAAATCTCATAGCCATTTAAATTTCATTATCTCAAATATTCAACATTCAATTCATATGAAATTTCCATTAAACTTCATTAAGGCTAGATCATGTGCAATGTTTTATTCCATTAGGCTTTCTATGACACCCATGTAACAAGCTTTAGATCAATGACTCCCAAACTAGATATTTTTGGGGCATTAAGTGTAGAGACACTCCTAAGGATTTAATCACTCGAGTATCAAAGGCCACGAAATAAAACTAGATCTTTTAAACAATTCACTTCTTTTGGCTTGAGCATGGCTCAAATTAGCATAATAGTACAGTATATAGGCATGAAACTTTTCACCTCCGGTACGTATTAGCCTGACCACTTTTGGTCATACCAAAATTCAACCTTTTCAATTCATTGTCTAGCATATAAAATTACTACTCAACTTATAACCTTATGAGAAATCTAAGTTAATATTTCCGGGAAAAATTCCTTAAGTGTCTCAAGATGGTTATCCTCTCAACTCCTCTACCTTCGATTTAAGTGCATTGTGAATCATCTATAGAATCAATTCTAGTCTAAGGTCTTCACGAGCAATTGCAAAGATATATATATTCCATTAAATTCAAATTATTTCAAGAATTCATGCCATTTTTCCAAGTTAATTAATTTTAATGCATCAATTGGAAGGACTAAAAAAAAAATAAAAAAAATTCATGCTTGATTTTCTCAACAAAGATGCCTATAAACATGATGCCAAACAAACTCTCCCCCAAAATTAAGCTAAAAATTAGGATTGCATCATCAAAGTTCAAAATAAGTACTCTTCTACCCCCAAACTTAAATCCAACATTGTCCCCAATGTTGTTACAACAAGCATACACAACGGTAAAAGAACACTTACAACCAAGGATGTTCAAAAACATCCTTAAACTTTCAATACATAATCCTATAGCTTCTTCTCCTCTCGAGTAAAATAAGCATCTCTTAAACATGGGGTCCAAATGTGCATTATATCTAACACTTCAACTCTTTAAACCATCAAGCATAAGATACATACATGCCAAAAGTGCATGCTTGAACACAAAAAAAAGAAACAAATTAAACAAAACAAAAACAAAAGCAAAAAGAAAAAGAAAAAGAAAAGAAAACTTACAAAATTGGGTTGCCTCCCAAGAAGCGCTCTTTTAAAGTCATTAGCTTGACTTTACCGAGTTATTTTAAGGCGGTTTCCGAACGAATGCCTTGTTCATTCTCCAAGTAGGGATGAATTTTGGCCCGGTGTTAATAGAAAATACGATGAGTAGTGACCAAGCAATCATCCACTCACATATTTTCTCATAGTCCATCACCACTTCCATCACTCTTTCTTCCCACTGCACCGAGTGATGACTTGGACTATTCTCCAAGTTATAAGTAGATGACCATTTTTCTTCAACCATCGAGATGGAAAACTTGGAGTTTGTGATGTAGAACTCGAGGAGGTTATTGGTTCTTCTTTCCTGAAAAAGCTCAACACTAAAAGGATCAAAAGCATCAATGCGTAATGATAATGTAGAATCAGCTGGATGCTTAAAAACCTCATAGTTATCAGAAATAACCATGTCATCTCCTATACTAGAGGACAACTTACTATCATGGGCACTAATTGCCTCCATACTCGTGGAGATGGGGCCGGGTATCGCTGGGGAAGGAATAAGAGTGGATTTCTCGTAACTTGGAGATTCTGCCTCGGATGCTTGAATGTTAAGTGTGCAACGCTAAGGCGATGACACCTTAATAAAAATCCTCTCATTTTTCATTTCCTCAATGATCATTAGAGCCTCCTTAATTGGTCCTTCATACAAAGCATCAATGGCTTTGTGTACCAATTTCATATTTTCCAGCTGATCCAAATCATCCAGTGTGAGTTGTAAGTCGAATAGGTGTTGTCGAACCCATTCTCGTTCCTCCAGAGTCGGGGATAAACAATATCCCTCCTGTATGGTGAAGAAGCTCAGTGAGAGACTATCCCGGACAGATGGAAGTGGTTGAAAAGGAGGTGGTTGCATAGCTTGGAGAATGCCTTGTAACCACTCCCGATTCTCCGGTAAATTCATATCCGGGAAACGTGTATTCGGATTTGGTTGACAGATATTGTCCTCCATCTCTCGAACTCATCTACAAACCAGGAGCACATGTTCAAAATAAAAATAACAAAATAAATTAAAGGCTCATTTGAGGAGCGGATCATGCACCACAAATCGAACCTATCAATTAAACGCGAGAAATAAAATTAGAATAAACAGAAAAATAAAAGGAAAGCTAGAAATAAGTGAAAAACTAAGAATTATGAAAAACGTAAAAAAAAATCAAAAACTAAAATGACCAAGTCCCCGGCAACGGCGCCAAAAACTTGACATGCTAAAAGCTAACGTGCTATAATAGCAAGTGCACTAGTCGTGTGTAGTAATAAAAGTGGACGAGAAGTCCGGATTGTCGAACCACAAGGACTTGAATTCTAGTTTAAGATTTTATAACAACAAAGATCAAAACAATAAAGGTAAAATGAGTGTGAAATGCGTAAGATAAGAACAAGGTTGCACAAATGATTTAAAACAAAATATAAAGGGAGACTAAGGCACATGCTAGGTTCAAATTGATCAATTATACTTATAAAGATTCTCGTTGAAGGATTACGCTTATATTGTTATGGTGAGAGCTCCGAGGGTAGAGAATAACCGATGTCTCGCGTATAAACTCCTATGCTTAGATCGTGATTTCCCAAATATTCCTATCCAAAAATCTAACCACTAAACATGCATTAACGTACTAGAGTTCACTCGATTTGAATCGAACTACTTCACCCGGGAATCTTTACCTATGTCTAGGGCAATTCCTCATTAGTTGCGGGTCATGATGTGAATTTCTTGCACCCTAAATCAATTTTCTCCCAAAACATTCACCTAGGCATAAGATTCTAACATATAGTGATCAAGTATATGCAAGATAAGTAAAAACACAAATTCACATCACATAACAATATAAGAATAACCTCAACAATCATCTATTATAAGCATATATCACAATTTGACCTTACATGGCTTTAGTCTTATGAAATTAGTTCATAATAGATAATATGAAAAACAATAATGAGTAAATACACATATTCATAGACATGAATGAAAATGAAAAGGCTATAAAAACTCCCTCTAATTGAATGATGATAGAACTCCAAGTGAATATTCTTTCTCCAATGATGATAATGAATCCAAGAATCCTTCTCCCTTTCCTTTCTCTCTAATGGATCGGTCACTTCCTCCCCCACTCCTCCAAGAATCTGAAATTGATAGTGAATCCATGAAGAGTACGGGTTCCCCCTCTTTTTATAGTCAAAATTCCACTAAAGTATGCATTAAGAATTCCCATTAAAGTTCCCCAGTGAGAATTCCACCTAAGGTGATGCTTAAAGTTTGGCTTTTAAGATTCCAACCAGCTAAAAAATGCTGAACTTTCGGCCTTAAGCATTCCACCAAGCATAACCAAGTGAAAACTTCAACAAAACACATACATGCTGCCATTTTCTTGCTTTCCAGCGCAGTCTTAGTATTTTCCTCATAACCATTTCCACAGATCTCCGAATTGGATGATTCAAGTCCCCATGTGTAGATAACACATATATCTACAACTCTCCAGAAGGACACTTTGTCCAATTCGGTTTATAAGTATACCGAAATTACGTTTCAACATGGCGGTTGTTTCTGATTTGGCGCCCATAAAGTAAATCTACCAAGAAACACACTTATGACAACCCCTCAATCAATGTGCTGAATTATGGCCAAAAGTGATTCCTACCCATCATATAATGCTGGAATGTAGGCTGAAAAGGAGTAACATTCGTACTATCCATGCCTAGGCATGACTAGGAGGGCGCTGGGGCGTATCCTAGCACATGTACTTCTCTGTTCGGCGCAGCAATCGTATTTTCTTTACAATTCTATTTATAGACCTCCGATTTGGATGTTTCAAGTTCCTATTTGAAGCTAAGACATACATCTAAAACTTTGTAGAAGAAAACTTTGTCTAATTCGGTCTCTAAATGTATGGCAATATCGCTCGAATGTGCTCGGAGATGCATAAACCGCCTAGGTGTTGAAAAACATGTTTGAACTTGTTTTGTACATCGTCTTTCTTCCCTTTTCTTCATGTATTCTCATTTATTACCTGTATTCACTTAACGCACCTATTAAATGCAAATGTGACATGATTTAGGCAATAAGTGAATCCAAATTATAAGAATTACGGGCTTAAAAACACGTAAAAACACCTCTTATCAGGGACCACTTCTACCAACCGCTCAGCATTCAAAGTCGTTTCACTAGCTGAAGATGTTTCAGCGTCCAGAAGGACTTGAGGTACCTCTTTTGCTATATTCACAACAGTTGCCAAATCAATGTCCACTTCAATGGGAACATGTAAAGGTAGCGGTGCATCAGCGTCTGGGGCATCTTGAGCTGATACATGTAAGCGATTGAGAAAAGCAAGCAAAATTTCTACTAAGTAGAAATTACAAATAAAAGACTAAAACACTTACCCTGAGGACTATCATCGGCTGACTCAGTCCCTTGATCTGTTTCTACATTTGGTACAGTTTCCTCAGGCTCCGGAACAACTTCTTCTGGATCTAAATCGAGAAAAGAAGTAATGGGATCAACACGAATGGGAATATGCAAATCCTCAAGAGTGTTGAGAACAGATGGAATATTTGCTTCACATTGGGCTGAAAGAGGTTTTATCCTAGCGTTAGAAACCTAGAAACTACCGAGGAAAGGATAAACTACTTTGCTTAGCAAAAGTACTTACCCCGAACACGAGAAAGCCTCTCAGATTGAGTAGTGGCTTTGGGATCTGAGCTGATTTCAGGAGCAGCATCAGAAGGAGGTAGAACCCTCGCTGGTTCTTCAAGCGCTGGCTCTGCTAAAGTGCTTGTTGATGCAGCTGGAGTGGAGAGAGGAGTGTTAGAGTGTATGCCCTCAAATGCCACAAAGAGGATAGATTTATAGGGCATTAACATGTAACTAAACAATATTTTATTATATATAAGGCATTGTCTTGTTGTTTTCTTATAGGCATTTGTAAGGTGTTAATAAACAACGTAAAGTCCTTGAGTATAAGGCAAACCTTCTACTTCCTATGGAATAGGAAGATTGGCACTAGAAGGGTTTGATCCTTATTCTTTAAATGAGGTTCGCAAGTCTAAGAAAGTATTTGACTGGACATCGATACAGAACAAGGACTTGCATGATATAAGTTTTGACAAGAGAAAAAGAAAGTGCCAGTCGAACACTATGAGAATGATAGTGGGAACTTATATCATGGACATATAAGTTGGACTAATATGTTTGAACACGGCTCGCATCAGTTTCATCACATGGGTATTCACTCACTGACAGTCAATGATGAAACTGATAAGTTGTGATAGGTACGCGTGAACCTTAGACCTGAGGAGTCGAGTTGAAGCTGTACTTGTGACATCAAGTCTGTCATTAGAGTAGTTAGATCCAAATCACCCTTTGGTGGGATCGACCTCGAAGTGCGACTTGATGGGCAAGTAGCGTTGTTAACTGATTAGCAAAATAAGATTTATTCTCTCATAAGTGAATGAGCTAAATATCCTATGCAGTCATGAATGAGTGAGGTTAAAAGTGTTGGGCCAAAGCATTAAAATGACCTCGACTCATTATGAGCTAAGCATATGGTCAAGTCATGTGAGCTTGACTAAAACCATGACTCTCACTTGACTGGGATATAAGAATAAAAGGTTTATACACGTACGGTATTCACAGCGTATATGGTTTTGAATGATCCTATTCATTCGTTCTCAAAAGGGATACGATGTGAGCCACGTGACTGGCTAGGTGTTACTCACATCCTTTTGGTTTCCTCCCAATTGCCTTTTGAGACGAACCTAAAGAGTCGCGCTTAAAGGAAGTGCAAAAAGAAAATCGTGGGAAAAGACTTGAGAGAATGTTCGGTATTGGATATCGAGATTAATTAATTAATCATTAGATGATTTTATTAATTAATTAAGTTAATGAATTAATTAATTCCTCATGGGAATTTAATTATAATATTAACATGATTTTAATTGATTATTTAATTAATTTATTTATTGGATAAATAATATTAATTATTTAATTAATTAATAACCAAAGCCCGAAGGCTTAAAAACCTTGCAAGTGGGCGTCCACTATGGGCTTGAAGAGCCTAGGTTATTGTTTTCTATTGTAGTATATATATATAGTACTTAGTGAAAAAATAACTAGGTCAAGAGAATAAACATACAAACTTTCTCTCCAATTCATAATCTCTTCCATTCCTCTCTCACACTAGTCGTCCATCAAGGTGAAGAAGAAGGTGGATTTTCGTTTTTGACTCCGGCGTGGCGATTTAGAGACAACGACCAATTTACTGTTCAAGAAAAAGATTGCAACGCTGGTTCAGATTTCCACATACGCGAGAACGGTAATTGATTTTGAAAATCCAATTTAAATATGAGAAATAGAGATGAGCCACTGGGATTAATTTTATAATTCTTCCGCTGCGCTTTTGTTTTTATGCAATTTTTCCGAACAAGGAGTACACCTTCGGGCAAGCGGTACTTCTTCTTCTACTACTTCTTTTTCTTTAGGGACAGTGAAGATAAACGCTGGAGGATGAGAGGGTGATTTAGAAGAAGGAGAAGGAGACTTTTGTTTCTTCTTGGGCTCCGGCTTCTGCTTCTTCTTTGTCTCTGGCTTTTGTTTCTTTGCTGGCTTGGATGGCTCAGCGACCTTAATAGCGATCTTTCTTTTCGGTCTCTTAACCACCACCTCTTCTTCCGATGAAGACGATGATGAAGATGAAGACGCTTGCTCTTCATCATCGCTGCGAACAACTCCTTCTGCAAGAAGTCGCTCACGCTCTTCTTTGGGAACCGCTGCACCACCTCATTTCCTTGGCCTGAGCAGCTCAGCGATTATCCTCTTACCATAGAACTTTAGCACTGGGATCTTCTTTCTAGCGGAGTTCGTGAAATCTCTAGTGCTAAGAATACGACTTAAAACAATCCCATAGGGCTTGGGAACTGACTTGGCCATTGCTGCCTTGAAGCGATTAAAAACGTAAAGTTGACCAATTTATCTTTAGCTTGGTCAGAATGGACACCATCATCTTGTACTGAAGGTTTGTAACCTTATCGAAGGTTCCCTTCCTGCATTCGATCATCTTGGCGCATATGTCTGCGAGAATGAAATATTCGCCCTTCATATTGTTTTTCTTGAAGTTGGGTTCATAGGCAGCTTCAACTTCATCCTTCTTGATCAACGCCCAGACTTTGGTAGCATCACCAAGAGTGACATTTTCAACTTCGCCACCATCGTTTGGCAAATTCAGCAAAGAGGAAATCAGAGAAGGGGTGAGGACGAAGGTCTCACGTGCAAACAGAAAGACGCAGGAAATGGAGTTTCCGTCATCGGAGATTTTTGCATTCTTGAAGAAGTATAGGGTTTCTTCCTCAAAGAAGTTGAAAACAGAGGTTATCATGTCTCTTAAACCAGACTCTTGGACAAGTGGAAGAACAGTCCTGAGGGGGAAGTTCTAATTATCAAGAAGATAGTCCCAGTTAACAAGAAAATCGACATTAATGGTGACTAGTTTTTCAGCTTTCGAAGATTTTCCGGTAGCAGACTTGGATGATTTGGGTGCCATTTTTGAAAGATTAAAACTTTTTGAAGAGAGAGAGAACTTTTTGCCTTGAGAGAGAATGAGATTTTACTGCAGAGAGAGTTTTTGAGAGAGATAAAGTTTGGCTGTAAAAGCTTTGAAAGGTTTATATAGAGGCAAAAACAGCTCCTCAGTTGCTTGAATTAATGCCACGTGTTGGATCATTAATTTTGAAATTTGAAAAGATTTAAATTTGAATCGTTTACTCACAGATACGGATGTCAAAAAGTGTGGTAAAATAGGTTAACTGTTATGAAATATAAAGTTTTGGGATCCGCAGTTACCCATTTTTTTGAAAATGTTTGAAAATTTTTGAAATTTTTAGCGTGAAATACACGCGCTTGATACTACACTGACACGTACTCAGACTGGTGCAGTTACTGAGCCGCCTAGGTTTAGATAGGAATCATTAAGCGTCAGTTTGATTTGATAGGCACGTGTGGGCAATTATCAAATCTAATCTTTTGGACTTATCCACATGTTACTTTTAGCGATGAAAACTATACATGAGTTTTAGAAGGGAATTACTTAGCGTTAAAATGGGAATCTTTTCAACTCTGAAGTCCTTTTTCAAAAATAAAATAAAATTTCTTAATGTTAAGGATAAAATCAATCACTTGGATTTATAAAATATATTTTTATTTATTAGAGATTGATTTTGTCATGTATAATAGATAAGCGCTAGTGATCACTGCATAAATTTTCAAAGTCATTTTTTATCACAATCGCTTAGGAATTGATACAAGCACAATTTTAAAGTTCCCCCTAAAATTGATGACTCGTTTAAATTTTGAAAGACACTTTAGATGTATACTCAAAGTGGATTCCCCCTAAAGAGTATGCCTATAAATATATGATGCTCTTATGATTTAAGCGTTTAAATCAATCATACCCAATTCACTTCTCAATGTGAGAAAGCGTTGTTCATTGAGCGGTTTGGTGAGGATATCTGCAAATTGTTTGTCAGTTCCAATGAAGTGCATGGAGATATCTTTCTTTTGAACATGGTCACGCAAGAAATGGTATCTAATGTCAATGTATTTGGTTCTAGAGTGAATGACAGGATTTTAGGTCATAGCTAAAGCGCTTTGGTTATCACAATGGATTGGGGTAGGACCTAGGATTGTTCCATAATCTCTAAATTGTTGCCTCATCCAAAGGATTTGTGCACAACAGCTCCTAGTGGCTACATGGTCTGCTTCAGCGGTAGAAGTCGCTATGGATTGTCGTTTCTTACTATGCCACGAAACTAATCTATCACCTAGAAATTGACATGTACCACTAGTACTCTTTCAATCTATTTTGCATCCTGCAAAATCTGCGTCTGAATAACCAATTAGTTCAAAAGGACAGTCCCTCGGATACCATAAGCGCACATTTTGTGTGCCTTTTAGGTATTTAAGGATTCTCTTGGTAGCCTTTAAGTGTGATTCTCTAGGATCAGCTTGAAAGCGTGCACACATGCATACCGTGTTAGGATCGGTATGCCCCCACAAGCGATGCCGGCGCAACAGAAGAAATAAAGTATATAAAACACATATATATCGGCATCCCAAGCTAGGGGGTCAAAGTAATGCACAACAAAAACTAATACGAGTAAAGGGGTTTTAAACCGATTACAAGATTTGGGGTTTTATTAAAGTGAGGGTGTAAAACCACAACACAAGGAAAACCACACCAAAAACTTTGGCTCTCATTTTCGAATCCACACCTCAACATGGAGGGGTTCGAATCAAACCACCATAAGCTCCTAAAGAAAGAAGCCTCTACAAGGACACACCTCAAGTAAGTTCATACCTTAAGCAAAAGACTGGCTAGATATATGCTCTAAGGAAATGGAGTCTATGTAGTGAAAGGTGGAAGACAAGAAGAGTTACTAAAAGAAATATCTATGGAAGATAATCTTTTACAACTAATCTTCAAGAAGAAGTTCTATAGAAGAAAGTCTTCAAGAATCACAAGAGAAGCTAGAAAAATCTAGAGATGAAGAACTACGCTCTAAGCCTTTTTTTCTTTTAAGTTTTCATCAAGTGATAAATGAGAGCAAGAACACCTCCTTTTATAGCCACCAATTTTCGGCCATATGGTGTTAGGTGGAGTAGAAGACTTGTTTTTCTTCACCTACCACCTCACTCTCACCTACCATTCCATTCTCAACTACCACCACATGTGTAAGAGAATATTTTTCATTTTCTTCTTCATTTAAAAAACATTACAAGTCAAACTTTGACTAACTTTGAATTTCAATCTTGTGACTTCATTTAATTAAGTCCAAATTAATTAAAATGGCTCCCAAGTCTTCCAAGACTTGTTAATTAAATAATCCTCATGATTAATTAATGGTAAAATTAGTAGTTTAAATAAATTTCCGGATAATAACAATTTCCGTTAATAATTAATCTCCAAGATTAATTAATAGAATAATTATTTTCCCAAGCCTACTAATTAAAATGTCTCCCACTTAATCAATTAATCTCATTAATCAATTTCACTTTAATCCTAAATCGGATTAATATTCACATAGTAATTGAACTTTCTTGAGTAAGTGTGTAACCCCATTGTAGGTTCGTTCATGTACTAGTAGTAGGAACACAACCCCATTGTACCTTTGCAATTTTCATTGCTAGATTTAATTACTCCAAGTATTTTAATCCGACCAAGAATTAAGTACCGATTAATTCATGGTTCCTACAAATCAAGGTTAGTACTAGCCACGCGCCAAGAAGACCTAGCCATGAACGATTATTAGGTGACCTTTCCGCATTACGATTTTCGCATAAGTAAAATCCTTCCATCAAATATCCTGATCGAATCTAGGACTTGGATGTCAGTCGAAATCCCAGTAACTCGATTCTATGTATATCGATCTAAGTGAAATTGACCAATTTATCAATCGAGCGAGGAAACACTGCGCCTCCTTATTGATACTACTCCGGCCGGAGGTTCCCATGGTCAATACACTGTGAAGTACATAGGATTTGCGCCGATGCTAATGATCAGTGACGAATTCTCTCTTGGCACTCACGCGCCTCCGTATATAACCAGACTGGACCCAATATGCCCCACTTTATGACTCACCTGGAATCGTGTGACAAATCTAAGTACAGTGAGCGATGCACGAGACGACCAATGGTGCCTCAAGTCATGAGGAGCAATCTTATGCCTACGTAACCGAGGAGATTCCAAATTCGACATTGACTCCAATATGGAATCTCGGCGGGGTTGTTCAGTTTACTCGATCCAATGAGAACCCACGTACATGCACTGATGTACACCGTATCAGTATCCATGAAATAGGATACACTCTCCAAGAGTGTGCATTGTACGTGCAAGTTTTTACGAGTCATTGATATCCCTATCTCAATGATTCTATGACTTGGAACATCTTTAAGACCACAACTTTAGAGACGTATTCCATGGTTGGCATCCCCGATACCAAACACATCTCAAAGCTTAAGAGTGATCTAGGGTACTTTCTCTAATTGCATATAATGATAAGATAAAGAAGAATATGCCTTTTATTAAATAACTTGACAAGATACAATATAAGACTGTTCAAAGAGTCGGCTACTACGCCCAACAAATGGCACGTCGGGCACCTAACTCCTTAAATCTCCCACTTGCCCTAGAGCCAATTGCCCATGTATTTCAGGCCCATCTTCTCAAGATGACCCTCCAATACTCTTTGGCCCAAGGGTTTGGTAAAGGGGTCTGCTATGTTATTTGCCGAGTCCACACGTTGCACTTGAACGTCACCTCTACGAACGATCTCTCTGATCAGATGGTATCGCCTTTCTATGTGTTTGGACCTCTGATGAGACCTTGGCTCTTTTGACTGTGCAATAGCCCCATTGTTATCAGAGTACAATCGTACGAGATCAACAACAGATGGAACAACACCCAACTCTTGGATGAAGTTCCTCATCCAAACAACTTCTTTTGCAGCTGCCCAAGCTGCAATGTACTCAGCCTCTGTGGTGGAGTCATCATTAGTTTCTTATTTAGAACACTTCCAGCTGACCGCTCCACCATTGAGTACAAAGACAAATCCCGAGATAGATTTGAAATCATCCACATCAGATTGGAAGCTAGAATCTGTATAGCCTTCCAATTTTAATTCTCCTCCACCGTAGAGTAGGAAAGCATCCTTAGTTCTTCTTAAGTACTTAAGAACTGCCTTTGCGGCTTTCTAGTGCTCTTCGCCTGGATTGGCTTGATATCGGCTTATTGCACTAAGTGCATAAGCCACATCAGGCCGTGTACATAGCATAGCATACATAATACTCCCTATAGCGGAAGCATATGGTATGTGAGACATCTTTTCCTTTTCCTTCGGTGTCTAAGGGGACATAGACTTGGAAAGAGAAATACTATGTCTCATAGGCACCAGTCCTCTCTTGGACTGATCCATTTTGAATCTCTTCAAAACTCTATCTATGTACGCAGATTGGGAGAGTCCCAGCATTCTACTCGATCTATCTCGATGAATCTTCATCCCGAGAACGTAGGATGCCTCTCCCAAATCCTTCATGGAGAATTGTGTGGATAACCACGCTTTCGTTTCTTGTAACATTCCTATGTTGTTTCCAAACAATAGACTGTCGTCAACGTAAAGCACCAAAAATGTTATCGCGCTCCCACTAGCCTTTTTGTACACACAAGCTTCATCAGCATTTTAAACAAAACCATACGTTTGTACAGTATCATCAAAACACTTGTTCCAGCTTCGGGAAGCCTGTTTGAGTCCATAAATGGATCTCTGAAGTTTGCACACCTTGTGCTCACTTCCTATGGATGCGAAGCCCTCGGGCTGCTCCATGTAAAGCTCTTCCTCTATTTCACCATTGAGGAAAGCAGTCTTCACATCCATCTGCCATATTTCATAGTCTAAATATGCAGCTATGGCTAGAAGTATCCGAATGGATTTGACCATCACCACTGGTGAAAAGGTTTCATCATAGTCAATTCCTTGCCTCTGAGTGTAACCTTTTGCCACGAGAAGTGCCTTGTAGGTGACTACCTCTCCATTTGCTCCAAGCTTTCGCTTATAGATCCACTTGCAGCCTACGAGTTTAGGCCCGTCAGGTGGATCCACCAAGGTCCAAACCTTGTTGGAGTGCATGGAGTCCATCTCGGATTGAATGGCTTCTAACCATTTTCCCGAATCGACGTCCAACGTCGCTTCCCCATATGTCCTTGGATCAGGGGAATTACCCTCCTCGTTGCTATCAAGCAAGAAACCATACCTCTCAGGTTGTTTCGGGATCCTTTCGGATCTTCGAGGATGTTGTGTACTTGCTACTGTGATACCCCTATTTTCGAGCCTTGTGGACCTTTTCATATTTATTCGAACGATCAAGAAGAGATTAATACATGGGAGAATTTATTCCAATCGTGATTTATTATGAAACCTAGGATTGGTTTCACTATTATCGTTCTTTAGGAATTGAAAATATTTGATTAAATGTGAAGTGTAATTTTTTTTCCTACCAAAGTTCTAACATGCCAAGAGTTTAATTATAATGAGTAAAAGGGCATAATTATTAAATTATAACTAGGAAGGGGCTGAATCTTAATTAATATTTATATTGGGATTATGATAGAAGATAAAATATTGTAAGGGCTATGAGTAAAATAAAATAAAATAAAAACAATTGCATTGGAGCCCTCACTACTCCTATATATACACCCCATCTTGCTCTCATTTCTTCTCTCATTCACTCAAGTATTACATGCTCCACAAAATCAGATTTTTTCCCCATTTTCATCTCATTTTATCTACCAAAAACCGTTCAAGAAACCATTGAAAGAGAAAAGCTTAACCACAACATAGAAACCATTTCCCCAAAGCAATTTTAGCACAGAAATTTCCAGCACTGGCAGTGCTGGTATTCTCACGTTTTGAGGGACGAAATGATGTCCAAATTGGGAGCTCCTTATCTCAAAATCTTCAAAAGAGGATAAGGAACAAGTATGTGGAGTCCGATTTTGTCAATTGAGTCCATATATTTCCAGAATCAGACATGCAAACTCTACATCAGGTGCCCGGTTTTCAACTGCAGCAACATGTCTCCACTTTTGTTTGCCAGAAACCATGCTTCTAGTGATTTGATCATGCATGCAATCCCACCATTGGAAACCTATGTTCGTGTAGATGATGTTACTGGTAAGTTTTAATGGTTTCGGTTATGTGGATAGTTCATAATTGTTAGTCAAAGAATCATTGCCACTACCCGGGTTTTTAACCCAGAATCTGCCTCTCATTTCGTTTCCCCTGAAATGCTACTTATGATGGTCCAATTCCTTATCCAAGACCACCTATAGAATCCTTTTTGAGTGTAGATTCGTTTACTTGAATATTTCGTTGAATAACGCTTGGTTAAATGTCCATAAATTGCCAGGGAATTATCATTGCCACTGCCTAGTCTCCAATTTCAGAAATGTTCATTTGAATTGTTGCCCATAAAACATCATTACCCTATTTTTATTGTACATGCAATACCCCCATTAGATGTCCCTATAAGATTAGATGTTAATTACGGTTGGAATCACTCAAATCCATGGGCTAATGTGACCGGAAAGTGGAATGTTTGCAGGCTGCCAGGAAGTAATCAGAAATTGACAGTCTTGGTTGTTGACTTCAAAGACATGATTCACCAAATATTTGGCCACTCTTGGAGATGAGGTTTTTACACAGGTTAAGATAACTTCATGGAGAATCTATGAGTAATAAGTTTTAGTGTTGGATGTGACATTAAAGGGATGAAAAAGTGGTAAGAGCAGAGACGCGCGATGTCGGTGGGGGTGCATGGTGGATCTAATTGAAGTAATGTTGTTCCCGATCAACAATGGAGTTTCGATATTCTGGACCCGACTTTAGTTTGCATCTTGACTACTGGGTAAACTTTGGGTAAGATGGCTTAGCTTAACCTTTGGTAATTCATGTGAGCAATCGAATCATATTGAATCGGTATTTCCTAGAGACTTGTATTCCGATCATACTATTGATTACATCCTTTTTTTTTGGAATAGGGGCTTGCTTTATGAGACATTGTGAGGAAACTTGGTTGGACAAGTTGGTAGTGTTGGAGATTGGGACGATCATGATTAGCTCGGAAGAGTAATGTGAGTGCCTCTCAAATTATAGTTATATGTCTTTCAAAACTGGAAGGAACACGTCGTGTATATATATATATACTTTCGTCATGCTTTGAATACTTGACCTAAAAATGAGTTTCAACACTTTCAAATCAAATCAAGGACTCATTTTATATTCACCAATTCTTGGCACCAACTATTACCTACATGGATGTTTCAAACACGTATCTTGCAAATGTAATTTTTCAGGCATGTTTTGTGAAAATGGATTCTAGGAAAACATTCTTTTAAGGAAATTCTGAAAAACTATTCGCTCGATTGAATATTTCATCGTGAGCTAAAATGCTTCATTGCATCATTCGTGACATACGTGATTGCATACTTATTTCGGATCCATAAGTTTTACAAGAATGATTTCAACTAAACATCGATTTTATGATTTTCGTGAGATTACTCCATCATTGGTCTTGTATCGTGATCATTTGTCGTGATGGTGTTCTTGTGACGTGTTGCATCTGACGTGGTTGTGTTGGGCCCGAGGTCGGGCGATGGATAGGGCAGGGTTCGGCCGGTCAAGCATGGGCTTGCGGTCTTAAACAGTTCCCGCTATCCACGTCCAGATCCATGCACCTAGGACGGAGTGCTCTGAGGGTGCATGGGTCATTTATCGTGTGGCATACTCCGGATATGACCAAATCGGGCATCGCGAGCCTGCGTGGGGAGGTATAAGGATGGCTTTTAAGCCGCGTGTTCAGGGGTGATAAGGAAGAAGCAGCGGGACCCAAAGTGCTATGGGTAAATCATCGGACGCGATGGTATTTCTAACATGGCCCCCTACTGCTTAAGCGTGACGTGTACATGTTACTTAAACATGTCTTGTACGTGATACTTGCATTGAACTACATGCCTTTTTAAAATGCATGTTTTGAAACTTAAATATCATGCCACCAATTGTTCCAGCTTTATTATGAACGTAATTTTTTTCCAAGCATGTTTTCAATGATATTTGACAAAACCGCATCGTGCATATACTAAGACCTTTGTCTCATACTAGTTATTGCTTAATTGTTACTATGATCACCAATTGCTTTCCTTATTTAGGATTTCAATGTATCAACAAAACAAAAACTATTATTGTTTTTCCCTCACTAATTTATCATTAGGGTCTAAAAACTATTTTAAGCAACTTGCACACAAACACTGGCACTCACTAAGCCTTTGCTTACGTATTTTATTTCATTCCTTCCTTCCAGCTGTAGGTAAGTTGAGCAATGAGACTAGCTTGGAGGATAACAGGAATAGACATAGACGATCCAAGAGGTAAAAAAAAAATTGATAGTTTTAGTCAAGGATATTAAGTTACTTCATGATGCGGTTGGTAGTTTCAGGACTAGGACCCTAAGATATGTATGATAAAAAAAAAATTGGGTCCATGTTTTGAATTAGAACTACAGCTACGATAGACTTATGTATTCAAGTTGGGTCTTTTATGACCAAATTTTGGGGCGTGACAGCTACTACTTCTGGTTGTGCATCTGTGGTATCAGGTGAACCTTTTTGTGGTTCTTGAGTTTCCTCAAGTTCTGCAACCTCGCCATTTCTATCCAATAGAAATTCCTTCTCTAAGAAGGTAGCGTTCCTTGAAACAAACACTTTATGTTCCGATGGGTTGTAGAAATAATATCCATAGGATTCCTTTGGATATCCCACAAACTTACATAAGGAGGATCTTGCATCCAACTTATCGCCCACTGGTTGCTCGACATAAGCCGAGCAACCCCATACCCTTAGGTATTTATAAGTGGGTGGTTTACCAAACCACATTTCATATGGCACTTTGGAGACACTCTTTGACGGTACTCTATTTAATAGATGCGTCGCAGATTCTAGGGCATATCCCCAGAAGGAAAGAGGAAGTCTAGTGAAACTTATCATAGATCGAACCATGTCCATCAAGGTCCGATTCCTTCGCTCGTTTACCCCATTAAGTTGGGGAGTACCAGGCGGAGTCCACTGAGAGACAATCCCAATATCTTTTAGATAATCAAGGAATTCACGGGACAAGTATTCTCCCCTTCGATCCGATCGAAGAGCTTTGATACTTCTTCCCGTTTGCTTCTCTACTTCATGTCTAAACTCCTTGAACCTTTCAAAGGCTTCAGACTTGTATCTCATAAGATACACGTAACCATACCTCGAACAGTCGTCGGTGAAGGTTATGAAGTAAGAATGGTTCCCTTTAGTGCTTACATTAAGCGGACCACATACATCCGTATGGACCAAGTCCAAAAGGTTAGTAGCTCGCTCCATTTGCCCGGCAAATGGTGACTTGGTCATCTTACCCTTTAGACAAGATTCACAAGTTGGCATATCTAGCATTTCCCGAAGGTCAAGCTTATCCGCCATCTTATGAATCCTATCCTTAGAGATATGGCCTAGTCTAGCATGCCACAAGTATGTGTCATTTTGATTATCTAACTTTCTATTACTAGTATGTTCTTCATGTTGAGATAATAAGATTGGAGTATCGGGGAGAACCGTGTATAAGCCATGAGACAACTTTGATTCCAATATTATAGAAGAACCATAAAACATGGAGCAAGCTCCATTTTTGATAACAAAACTATAACCTTCCTTGTCCAACAAGGGTACAGAAATGATGTTCTTAATTAATTGTGGAATGTAAAATACATTGTTCAAAATAACACGATTTTTGTTGGGAAAAGATAAGTAGATAGTTCCTACGGCCGTGGCAGCAACCCGTGCTCCATTCCCAAACCGCATGGTCATCTCCCCTCTACTTATCTGTTTGCTTCTTGCCATCACCTGCAAATCATTGCAAAGGTGAACACCACATCCGGTGTCCAACACCCAAGAAGCATCATTAACTGATAAGTTAACTTCAACATAAAACATACCATTCATTGGTCTAGTGCAATTACGCTTCCAATGTCCCTTTTTACCACAATTGAAGCACGCGTCATGATCGGTACCCTTAGCCTTTTTTACACCACCTTTGCCTTTCAACTGATTTTTCTTGTTGTTGTTCTTCTTCCCCTTATTCTTATTGGCCTTACGGCCCTTAGAACGGGATGAGGAACCAACAAGAAGTACCGGCTTATCTTTCTTGATGGTGGCATCTGCACTCTTCAACATGTTCAACAACTCGGGTAATGAAGCCTCAAGTTGATTCATGTTGTAGTTGATGACAAATTGGTCAAACGACTTCGGAAGGGACTGTAGCACGAGGTCAATAGAAAGCTCGGTCTCAAGTTTTATGCCAAGATCGGAAAGCTTATTAATAAGACTGATCATACGTAAAACATGATCATCGACCAACGATCCCTCGTGTAAGCGAGCGCGGAATAGCTCTTTAGAGATTGCGAATCTCTCCCTCCTAGTTTGAGTGCCATAGAGCTCCTCGAGACTCTTGATAATATCTTTAGAGATGGTCATGTTCTCAAATTGTTTTTGAAGCTCTTTAGTCATTGAAGCCATCATGATACATCTCACTTGGATATTATCATCGGTCCACTTATCAAAAGCGGCACGTTCATCATTAGTGCTTGAGCGAGTGACGCGAGGCAAAGGCGTATCTAATACGCTATCCTTGCGCTCACTTTGAAGCACAATTTTAAGGTTTCGATACCAATCGGCGTAGTTGGGACCGACAAGTCTATTGGAATCTAAGATTGTTGAAAGTGGATTTTTGGCCATTTTGTTAACTACAAAATAAATAGCAAGACAAAATAATTAGCATTCAATATGTAATCTTGTCCACATATAATTTGGTCTTTAATCATATGTGTCTCCCACTATTTTATCGAATTCCATAACCCTCATATATGGATATTCGAGGAGATATGCGGGTCTCCCTAGTGGGCTTGATATCCATAAACGACTCTTCATATGCCCCGAGAACACGAGCCCATATGATAAATCCGTATGGTAGGCTTACCGGCCTTCTATATCGACATATAGTTCTCAAGATATTTTGCCTCGTCTTTCCCATATACCCCGAGAACACGAGCCCATATGGTAGTAAACGTTAAGTCAAGCCCATCAAATATTCATGGTCAATCGATCAAACTAGTGTGCCCCACGACTCATGGACGACACCTAGACAAATCGATCTCACGAGCATCTCTATGCTTAGTGGTGGTCACAGCCTAATCCACTTGACGCCACCCCACGACTCATGGACGACGGGCCAAGCTTTATGGCATTTCACATGCCACCACTTATGATGGAAGGCGTGGACAATAGAACCTCGTTCAATTTCCACATAAACTTAATATTTCTTGGATTTACTTGAAACAAATCAAGCGAGGGTTTTCAACATGCAAGGTCTCATCAATATTAGGATTATCTTTAATTATGTGATCATGCAATCCAAGTAGCATATAAGAAAACATAATATAAGACATCCACAAAGTGGTAAACAAATATGGATGATTGTGGGTCCCTAAGCAATCCACCCGAGCCACCGGTGAATCTAAGGCAATCTAGGGTACTAAATTAAAATAGGCCCTATCTATTACATAAGCTTCCAACGGCATATATAATCTTCAATAATGGTCCATCATCTTCGTCTCCATCTTCGATTACAATAAAATGAAAAAGAAAGTGCGAAAATAAAATATACAACCTAATTGAAATAGAGGCCAATAATAATTACAACCCAATTGAATAATCTAAGGCTCGACCCACAACCCATCCATTATGCAAATCAACCATCAAACGTATGAAGATGACATGCAAAGCATTAATTTATCATAAGCCCGTCACATAGTTGAAACAATCATAATTTTGGGATTTATACGTTTTGAGGAAAAACCGAGTTTTTCTAGTTTCAAAAATTCCAAACTTTTAAATAACTCAAAAACGCGTGGAAGTTGATTCCAAAATAAAGAAATGGGCCAAAGGTAGGAGTCCTCGAAGGCCCGGGTCGTGTGTACCACACCACGTCGAGATGGTCCAACCATCAAGCACATGGTGTGCATACGCACACCCGTGTACGCTGCCCGGTAACGCACCATGCGCCGCTGAGCAGCGCACACACTGTCCAGCAGCTGTGGGACAGTTTCTCGACCATGGTCGAGACCACCAAGGGGTGGAATCGGCCATGGTCAGCCCCGTCTTGACCCCCGTCAAGTTTCATTCAACGGTTGGCAATGATTCGCGATATTGCGCCCTACTAAATGAGCACACCCTTATGCGCACAAAGCCTTCGGCCGGGTGCGCACAAAGTCTCGTAGCTTGGATTCAATATCAACGGTCCTCGCCCGGGTTTCGACCTTCCCTTTTAGTGTCTCTTTATTTTCAATCGTTTCAAAAAAAAACAAAATCTCCAAGATTTTAAGAAAAACGATGACAAATCCCAAGCTATTATTAAATTAACAAATGTAACCTATAGATTTAAGCATCCGGTTAAAATACTACATGAAACCGAAAGCAAAAACATGCAAAGTTTTTAATGTGCATAACCCGGGCTCTGATACCACTGTTAGGATCGGTATGCCCCCACAAGCGATGCCGGCGCAACAGAAGAAATAAAGTATATAAAACACATATATATCGGCATCCCAAGCTAGGGGGTCAAAGTAATGCACAACAAAAACTAATACGAGTAAAGGGTTTTAAACGATTACAAGATTTGGGGTTTATTAAAGTGAGGGTGTAAAACCCACAACACAAGGAAAACCACACCAAAACTTTGGCTCTCATTTTCGAATCCTCACCTCAACATGGAGGGGTTCGAATCAAACCACCATAAGCTCCTAAAGAAAGAAGCCTCTACAAGGACACACCTCAAGTAAGTTCATACCTTAAGCAAAAGATTGGCTAGATATATGCTCTAAGGAAATGGAGTCTATGTAGTGAAAGGTGGAAGACAAGAAGAGTTACTAAAAGAAATATCTATGGAAGATAATCTTTTTCAACTAATTTTCAAGAAGAAGTTCTATAGAAGAAAGTCTTCAAGAATCACAAGAGAAGCTAGAAAAATCTAGAGATGAAGAACTAAGAACTAAGCTTTAAGCTTTTTTTTTCTTTTAAGTTTTCATCAAGTTATAAGTGAGAGCAAGAACACCTCCTTTTATAGCCACCAATTTTTGGCCATATGGTGTTAGGTGGAGTAGAAGACTTGTTTTTCTTCACCTACCACCTCACTCTCACCTACCATTCCATTCTCAACTACCACCACATGTGTAAGAGAATATTTTTCATTTTCTTCTTCATTTAAAAAACATTACAAGTCAAACTTTGACTAGCTTTGAATTTCAATCTTGTGACTTCATTTAATTAAGTCCAACTTAATTAAAATGGCTCCCAAGTCTTCCAAGACTTGTTAATTAAATAATCCTCATGATTAATTAATGGTAAAATTAGTAGTTTAAATAAATTCCTGAATAATAACAATTTCCGTTAATAATTAATCTCCAAGATTAATTAATAGAATAATTATTTTCCCAAGCCTACTAATTAAAATGTCTCCACTTAATCAATTAATCTCATTAATCATTTTCACTTTAAATCCTAAATCGGATTAATATTCACTAGTAATTGAACTTTCTTGAGTAAGTGTACCCCATTGTAGGTTCGTTCATGTACTAGTAGTAGGAACACAACCCATTGTGCCTTTGCAATTTTCGTTGTTAATTTAATTACTCCAAGTATTTTAATCCGACCAAGAATTAAGTTACCGATTATTCATGGTTCCTACAAATCAAGTTAGTACTAGCCACGCGCCAAGAAGACCTAGCCATGAACGATTATTAGGTGACCTTTCCGCATTACGATTTTCGCATAAGTAAAATCCTTCCATCAAATATCCCGATCGAATCTAGGACTTGGATGTCAGTCGAAATCCCAGTAATTCGATTCTATGTATATCGATCTAATTGACATTGACCAATTTATCAATCGAGCGAGGAAACACTGCGCCTCCTTATTGATTCTACTCCGGCCGGAGGTTCCCATGGTCAATACACTGTGAAGTACATAGGATTTGCGCCGATGCTAATGATCAGTGACGGATTCTCTCTTGGCACTCACGCGCCTCCGTACATAACCAGACTGGACCCAATATGCCCCACTTTATGACTCACCTGGAATCGTGTGACAAATCTAAGTACAGTGAGCGATGCACGAGACGACCAATGGTGCCTCAAGTCATGAGGACCAATCTTATGCCTACGTAACCGAGGAGATTCCAAATTCGACATTGACTCCAATATGGAATCTCGGCGGGGTTGTTCAGTTTACTCGATCCAATGAGAACCCACGTACATGCACTGATGTACACCGTATCAGTATCCATGAAATAGGATACACTCTCCAAGAGTCATTGATATCCCTATCTCAATGATTTTATGACTTGGAACATCTTTAAGACCACAACTTTAGAGACGTATTCCATGATTGGCATCCCCGATACCAAACACATCTCAAAGCTTAAGAGTGATCTAGGGGACTTTATCTAATTGCATATAATGATAAGATAAAGAAGAATATGCCTTTTTATTAAATAACTTGACAAGATACAATATAAGACTGTTCAAAGAGTCGGCTACTACGCCCAACAAATGGCACGTCAGGCACCTAACTCTTTCATACCGAAAATATAATATCGGGTATACTAGAGGTAAGATAAAGAAGTGATCCAATGATACCTCAATAGTTAGTGATATCAATTTTCTTCCCACTGTCATCTTTATTTAACTTAAGCGTTTGGCTGATTGGAATTTTTGAAGATGATGCATTTTTCATACTAAATTTTTTAATCATATCTCTCGTATATTTAGCTTGGTTTATAAATATTCCTTTAGGGAGTTGTTTAACTTGTAATCCTAAGAAGAAAGTTAATTCACCCATCATGCTCATTTCAAATTGATCTTGCATCATTTTCGAAAATTTCTCATACAATCAC
>WHWC01000259.1:0-58780 GCA_019426215.1 Buddleja alternifolia
CGGTGGCACGCCAATTTGATTTTAATGGGGAATCAGACTTACTACAGACCTGTCTTTTTGATGAGCTTTAAAATCGCTGACAAGGCGCAGGGCTCTCAAAACGTTACCTCTGCTCTTCCGGGCCCGCCAATGTAATTTTAAAGGGGGAAACAGACTTACGAGCAGACTTGTATTTTTGAGGAGTTTTAATCGCTAACTAGGCGCAGGCTCTCAAACGTCACCTCTGCTCTTCCAGGCACCGCCAATGTATTTTAAATGGGAATCAGACTTACGAGCAGACCTGTTTTTTTTGGGGTGAGCTTTAAATCGCCGACAAGGCTCAGGGCTCTCGAAACGTCCCCTCTTCTCTTCCGATGCACCCGCCAATGTATTTTAGATGGGAAAAACGACTTATGATCAGACCTGTCATTTTGGTGGCTTTTAATTTTTGACAAGACGCAGGGCTCTCTCATGTTCAAATCAAAGTTGGGCAATTGGGGGGGGGGGGGGTGATAATCGATTCAAGTAAAAGCGTAAATGCTGATTTTTCCGCGGGTGATTCTACGGTAATCAGGGCTGATTTTTTACAATTTACATATCATATTAGTTGCATAAGAACTGTGATCTAATCGAAATGATCCTGTAGTTTATTTAAAATCAGTTGGGACTAATACTTTAACTACCATGCAAGGTTTGAAGATTACCAATTAGATTGCGCAGTAATCGTTGAATCGATAATACACCCGTTTTCCCAACCCTTGCTCAAATGGGAGGACATCAGGACACATTGAAGGACAATTCCTGATCTGCACGCGTAGAGAGTTTGATGGAGGGCAATAAAGGTTACATACTCAAAATCAACCAATACTTTATGACTCAAAAGTTTTGGTTTCTTTTTTTTAGTTTTATTCATTTTATATTTCCATTAGTGGACAGAAATCACTCGCGTTCTTAATATTTAGAGGTGCTAAAATTAAGAAAGTAAAAATATTGCAACGCCGAACAAATAAAACTTACTTAATATTAAACAAGAGACAACTTTTACCGCCAAGAGAGAAGTTGTAAGGGTTTTTTTTTTTTTTTTTTTTTTTACATTAACGTTCCACGTGAAAGTAGAAATATCAATGAAGTGTAAATGAGTCATTCTGGATAACAGCCCATAGGACACATGCTTGTGCTCTTCCGAAGGAATCCTAACGTGACTATAACAAAGTAGATCTATTCAGGAAAGAGCGCGTTTTTTTTCTTTCATGGGCCTTTTATTTCGATAAACGCGACCATGGGTCTGTAGCACACTTATGCTAGAGCGTTTTAAGTATCAAATTTTATGTAAAAGCCGTAAAATGACCATTGCAGTACCAGCAAACACCAAAATTGATAATAAAGTCATAAATTTCGAAAAACATTAGACCCTTTTCACTTCTGTATCTTTCCACCACATCCACCATTTCGCGGGGTTACGCGGTACTTTCACTAATCATGGCCGACTGTTATCGCAGCTGACTTCATAAACAAATGAAGAGTAACAGTAAACACTGACCGTGTCTGTTCGAATTCTTACGTCTTAATATCCTCATTCCTTACAATAGGTCAAGGTATATGGAGAACAGTATGGACAACACTCGACTCAGGGGGCCACTATGGGGTATTTGACCCGAATTCATGCTCAAAAGTCCAAAAGTTAAATTTAATCTATGGTCAAACTAATGGTATTGGTGCATTCTGTATAGTTTTTTACATCATCCTGAACAATTTGAGCTTTCCACGTTGAGTGGTTCGCCCACAATCCGCCAGAGCGCGCAGCACTTTTACCAATTTACGATTAAAATCTGTGTGTTTACAACAATGAAGATAAGTGGTTTTAAAGTTGTTTATATTTCTCCACTTTGGAAACAAAACATAGAGGACGTTCCGGAAGGTAAGAATAACTATTTCAAGCCTTTATATATCAGGATACATAGTTTTTAATCCTAGCCTTACTCCCATACAGTAAATTTTAATAAAAATAATGAGATTGATAGAAACAAAGGTATTTTAGTTGGAATGTTCAACTTTGTTCAACTTTCGTTTTTGCGTGAAAAGTTAGCCCAGAGCGTCTACTTTATGCTCCAAAAAAGATCCGACCCGCATCGACCCGCATTCGCCGCAAATTGGGAAATTTGTAATTCTATTTTCAGGAACAATTAACACTAATTTCACCCAAAATTGCCAAAATCTTCATTATTGTACCGTATTTTCTCTCAATATTGTTGAAATGTACCATTTATACCTTGCTAGCTTGATGGAGAGGTGTAAAGGGATAACACAGACATCAAATAATTGCACAGTGGGTCGAAACTTGACTTTTTTCGGACAAAAAGAAAAAGTCAGTATTTCTGTTTGTAAAAGATTCGTTGGAGTTATTTATCAATTGCAGTTACCCTTTTGAAGCTATAGAAGTAATATTTTAAATATTTTCTCAATTTTTTCTCATTTTTGTTGAATTTTTTTTTTTTTTTTTTTTTTTTTTTTTTTTTTTTTTTTTTTTGTAAATTTGAAGACGTCCGGTAAATCTATGTTTAGACCCTCTGTAGACTTGGTATTGAATTGGTATCCAATTTAGGATCAAAAAAGACAAATAAAAGGTTAGATATGGTGCGTGTAGCGTGGGTGGCCGCCTTAAATGAAGGTCATCTCGAAGAAATTTTGAGAGCTAAGGGAAGGAGACTTGTCATTAGGGTAAGGGGTGATGGAGAGGCAGGGAGCGAAGGGAGAGAGGGTATTAAGCAGGGGTATCGGAAAATCTTCGGGCACGTCTTTACGGTGAAGTAAATGATAAATTCCATTATAGGTAAAATTAACTCGATGTGAAGGTGCGAAACACAGTATGTTTAATTCCAACCCCCCCCCCCCCCAAATCACCTGATTGCCTCAATAGTGCTGAAACGTCTTATTTAGTCACAGAACTTCATCATATAGTCAAAGAACCACTTTAGGTAGCGTTTCATGTCCATAAATAATTTTGAGCATGAATTCGGGTCGAATACCCCATAGTGGGCGTGGCAACTTGGGAAAAAGCGATTCGCCGCCATCTTGTCTCTTCTTTACACCGTGTATCTTGCATTGTTGTTTGTGGTTAGGTTTGAAGGGGAAGTTTATCTGAAGCAATACTTTATTTATTTGAACAATGAAATGTACTTTTTATCTTTAAAATTTATTGTTGTGACTATAGAATGGATTAACATCATCAATTACGTTGTTCACTTTCCTTTTCAAGATGTGAAATCTAAATTTGAATCGCGCGGTCAGAAAAATGGCGGCGGAGTCGCTTTTTTCACAACCAATCAGAGCCAACCTCAGAGTGTTGTACATACCTGTTCTCCATCTACCTTGACAATAGGTTGTGAAATGTATGGAAACCGACATTTGTGTCGAAAAATTATCAAAACGAAAACGTGGAGGTAGGCCTCCAGGCCGTAATACTACAAATTACTGCCGAAGTCATACTTACTAACGGCCATCTTGGATTTTGATATTTTGAAAAACTAATATCAAAAATGAATTCAGCGACCCAAAAAGCCCCATCCACCAAGCTTGAATGAAATTATAATTGGTGGAGCAACGAATTTTTTCGTAGAATCGTAAGTCAGCAAAACTCTATTTTTGGCTAAATTTGAAACTTTGCGCAGTCATAAGTCTTTCACAGAACGTTTTCCGGCAACGCGATTTGCGCCATTCGAAAGCTTATATAATCAGCTTTCTTTCGGAAGTTCTTTGTTCAGATCCCTACCTTGCGCATATTTTTCAAACTCAAAAAACGGTTTTTTGAAAAGTTCAAAAATCAAAAAAATGGCAAAAATGGGCTCAAATATTTTTTAAACTAAACTTTGTAGCACAACAATCGAAAGATCTTTAAGAGACGCATCTTTTGACGCAAAGTTCTTGTCAATACCTCTTTTTTTATAACAGTTTAAGGAGCATTAAAGGTTTTGACTTTGACCCCCTGCCCCCCCGCTCCCAGTTGACCAGATTAAAAAAACTGCACATATTCTGAAAGCTGACACTTAGCTCTATCATTCCTGAAAGTTTCATCCACTTCTCAGGAAGGCCACTCCTAATGGTAGCTGGATGGACCCCTTTGGCCTTACTCACTAATTTTTTTTAAGTTTTTAATTTTTTCTTTATTATAATTTCATGAACGCATGTGATCGTACTATACCTACGTACAATATTACATTAAAACGTTTTTGAAACAATCTCCTCGTTCAGAAGATGGGGGGGGGGGGGCGCACCACAACTATCGAGGCTTTACATTCTGGGCCCTGGGGGCCTCTTAGAAATTTCGTCAAGCCTCTCGAGTTCGCTATTAAGCCACGGGTGCTCTCAAATGGCACCTTCCTGATTCGAGACATTGTCAATGTTCTTTTTAATGCGGAAATAGACTTACACGCAGACTCGTTAATCTGAAGGTCTTTAAAACGCTTCCAAGTAGAGGGCTCTCAAACGTCCCCTCTGCTCATTCGAGGCATGATCAATGATATTTTTACTAGGGAAATAGACTTATGAGCAGGCCCGTTTATCTAACGGTCTTTTAAAGCGCTTACATGGCAAAGAGCTCTCGGACTGCTCAGTGCTCATTCAAGGCATTGTCTCTCTAGGCCCCAGGATTTCAAATCTTTAGCAAACTGGGGCAATTAGCAATTTAACTCATGACAACTCTTGACTCTTTCACACAAAGGCAAAAGGGTGATGTCAACGAAACCCCACTTGCCTTGCGAGAGCAGCTCTCCATAAGAGACAATGAGTGCGAGAGAGAGACCATTTTCGTGAAACGGTCTCTTTTTCGCTCGCCCTCCCCGCTGCGAGTTGCGAGAGCAACTCTCCATAACCATTTCCAGCACCCATTAAGGATTTTGAACTTTTTGAACTTTTTTTGTGATTTGTTGTCTCTTAGGTAGTCTAACGATGCATGATTTTTTTCAGCTCGGTTTGACCAATAGAAATGCCCGAAATAGAGTGTTACAACACTTGTACCACTTCCCCGCTGGGACCCCCACTTTCGCCCTGGGTTGAGCATTAAAAAAATGTTAAATTTCATTAAAAAAAATTACAAAAATTCACTAAGAATGGTTACAAGTAGAAACACTTGAACCTGAACAATTAGAAGTTCATAATTTTACCAAAATCCTAATGTTTCATGCTGTAAACGTAAAAAAAAACAGAGAATTCCGTTCAATTTTGGACCCATTTCCCCCATTGTCTGTTTTATTGACCATTTTTCTTCAGTTTTTGTCTTCTTTGTGATAATATGTATTGATATTATGTATGAGTAATGGAATAACCATAAGAAAAAGATAATACTGAAGTTTGCATAGATTTTTGTCTCTTTTTACATGCGAAAAATCAACTTTTTTCATTAAAAATTTGGTCAGCCGGGTCAAATTAGTTTAATTTAATTTGTATTTCTTTTTACTGGAAAAGTAGATTAGGTCTTGTTTTACTGATCTAATGAGACAACCTCCCCCCTCCCCCCAATTGAAAAAAAAGGAAAATAGGTATAACAGCTCTTTGACTTGTTGTCAGCTCCTGCGGGTATGTGGTACAAATAGGTACCACGTCTAAAAGCCCTGTTTAGAAAGAACGAAAGCATAAAATCAAAATCTGATGCAATAGGCGTGAAGCTGAGATCATAAATAAACAGAAAATATATGATTTACTTAGCAAAATTACTTTGGACCGCCTCGGGAGCAAGATTTGCAGCCGGTTCTTGATTTGGCTGCTATGTAACCTCAAAATCCGATGAAACATGATGAAATAAACATTAAACAGTACTACCAACCCGATTTTCGTGAAACAAAAAATATCCACCAGAAAGCAGCACTTCCTAGACCTACTGTATGTGGTACAAACCTTGTACCACTGCGCGCCTTCCAAAAAAAAAAAAATATTTTCGAAGTGGTACAACACACGTAGGAGTATTTGACCCGAAAACCTGGCCAAAAACGGAAAATTGAAAAGTCGTCCAAAAAACAAACTATTGATGGTTTTTGAGAGGTAAGTAACCGCTCTATTGCGTAATAGATGTGTCGGAACATCTACGTTTATCTACTGTTTAGGGGACAACATGGAACTGAGCGCTCGACGCACCTGCGGTTGTTCACCGCTCGAAGCGCTGTTAATAATCAGTCAACATTTTCCATCGAGGACAAGCGTTGGGGCATCCAAACATTTCAGCGATTATGGACGTTGTTTTAGATGGTATGTGCTTCATTTTGATGGCAACAATTTATTTTTCCGTGCATTTTTGACCCTTTTACATCTAATTTAAAATGGACATGAAAAAAATCTCCAATTTTAGGCTCTATCTTTTTAAAAAAGGCAATTTTGAATACGTTCCGGGCAAAACCGGGCACAACCAAAACAAGGGGGTTAGAGTAGACCCTTTTAGGCAACTGCTCCAACAGTCAAAAATTGCAAGAAATTGCCCTTTTTTTAAAAAAACATGTTGAAGTCAAGCCTTTTTTATGAAATAAGCGTCAATAACTCGGCAAAAGAATGAGCTATCGACCTTTCGTTTGAGCCAAAATTCTTAATTTTTTACCCCTTTTCCAACCATAAACCGTGCAATAGGAGTTTTGAGTTTAAATTGGAAAATTAACCAAAATCGATTTTCAAATATTCAAGAACACGCAAATATTTTTGGCCAGGTTTTTGGGGTAAATACTCCTACGTGCAACAGTTGTACTCGTACCACATTGCTGGAAAGGGATAGGAGACAACGAGTGCGAGAGAGAGACTATTTTCGTAAAACGGTCTCTCTCTCGCTCTCTTTCCCCGCTGCGAGTTGCGAGAGCAACTCTCCATAAGAGACAATGAGTGCGAGAGAGAGACCATTTTCGTAAAACGGTCTCTCTCTCGATCTCTTTCCCCGCTGCGAGTTGCGAGAGCAACTTTCCATAAGAGACAATGAGTGCGAGAGAGGGACGGGACGTCTCTAAAAGCGCCTTCAATTTCAGACAACGCAATACCAACTCCGGAACGTGGGATTAGTTATCTCCAAGTTTAAAATGTGTTTTCAGTGCAGGCGTTTGTTTGACGTAACGAGGTTTAGCGATAGAGAGGCTCATACATGTTAAGTCCTACCACAAACTGAGGCAGCACGGTTCTGATTATGGATTGTTTGCCTTATATTTGTTGACCTCAAATCAAAAACTGTAATAAGTCAGTGGAAATTAGTTTTAAATGGAAAAGCAAGTGTTTTATAGTCGCTATCTATAGACACAGAATTTTAATACTAAGGATGTATTTGAGAAAATGTGGCTTGTTTCTGTCATGAGTCAGTTTTTCGATTGTGCAAATCCTTCCAGAAGGAACAATTTTATTTCGATTCCTGTGTTCAGACAGACCCCCTCAACTACTTGCACTTTCGTTTAAAACCAATTTCAAGTGGATTTGTCGCAACTTTCTTTTTATGGTTAAAAAAATGAGACATACAAAACCGAGCCCGTGTAAAAATGTCCATAAGAGATATCCTATCTTGGCTTTACCAGTATACCTCCTTGAAGTCTCAAAATCACGTCCCATAAATCCTCTGTATTGAAAGCTCGTTGGTTTGGCGTTACCATCGACTAAGGGTCCCTTGAAGAGAACTTATACGAATGGAATGTAGGATAGAGCATCTTCCATTGCGCCAGCCACCATCAGCATCACGCTTTCATGTACAATGTTATAATAGTACAGCCAATGGTGCAACGAAAGTGACAGCTCGTGCAATTTGAAAACCATGCTTCTTTGCCATTTAAACCTATGCAAAAGTATCGATTTATTGGGGGTGCAATGGGTCTGTTGCATACTTTTGCTACAACAATAAAGAACCTTGATTCTTATGTAAAATTCGGCGAAAATAACGATGCGCACATTAAAAACGTTCAAAATCCACTCATTAACTCAGGAAATCACTTCAATTTCAAACAGCCCGCGCTACACTAGACACTATTTGCACCGGTATACTACTACATAGACGGAACCACCGTGCATAAGTAAACAACATCGTAACTACAAAATGATGGAATTTCTTTTTTAATACGTGAAATATAAGCTGCATTTGCTGTCTGGTCTTTTCGGTTTATCAAAGATTACAAAATAATATAAGAAATGTACGCATCTAAACGAAACATTCCAATGTTTGTAAGTTCTGTTCATGTTTACATAAACGAGATGGTTCCATCTATGTAGTTATAAGTCGGTGATATAGTGTCTAGTGTAGCGCGGGTTGTTTGAAATGGAAGGTATTTTCTGAGTTAATGAGTGGATTTTGAAAGTTTTTAATGTGCGCATCGTTATTTTCGCCGAATTTTACGTTAGAAACAATGAGTTATATTGATGTAGCAAAAGTACGCAACAGACCCATTGCACCTCCTCAAGATAGATCGTTTCTCAAGGTTTAAATGGAGGTATTGCGATGTTGCCACATTGCGCAAGCCGCCAGTGTGCAACGAGAACCTCTTCTATCTCTCTTATGAGAAGAAAAGGTTTGCAAGCTGCGCGTTACCTTTTTCCCCGTCATTAGTTATCTAAAATGCGGCTATTGGTAGATCTCCCCCGCCTGCACCTGCTGAGGCAAGGACGATAAGCCCCCCCCCCCCTCCTCTCCGTTGAACTTCGTCTACCCAAAATGAGACATACAGGGTGTTTCAGGTTTAACCAACAAAAAATAATAAAAAATAATAGTTCTAACTACGTTCTTTAAAATGGCACAAATCACTATACTCGACCCAGTGAATCGAACACGTGTAATAAAACAGTGTTAGGGACTGGAGCAATCGAGACGGTTTGAGCAGTTCTTAGCATAGGTTAAGCAACGGTCTCTAGAGGAAATTGTTCCCCAAATAGAAACCGTTGCTCAATCTAAGTACCCAGGACTCGCCACGAGGAGGCGCCTGCTCTTAGAGTCCCGCCTGGAATAAAACACACACAAACAACAACAACAACAAAAACAAAAAGAGAAACACGAGGGGGGGATACACGGTTTGCGAAATGGAGAAAAAAATGAAACTAAGAATAAAAAACACTTGTGGAAATTAAGAGGTTTTAAAAATCTCGCGAACCCGCGGTGATCGTTAAAATCCCGTAATTAAGAGGTTTTAAAAATCTCGCGAACCCGCGGTGATCGTTAAAATCCCGTTACTCCACTAGAAAACAAGCAGGTACATGATAAGAAATAAGTAAAGAAAAAAAAAAAAAGAAAAAAAAAATGGAATTGAAGAGGGTTTGAAAATCTCGCGAACCCGCGGTGATCGTTAAAAATCCCCTCACTCAACTAGAAAACAAACGGGTACATGACATGAAGTGGAGAAAAAAAAGAAGAAATGAAAGAAAGAATAAATGAAAGAAAGTGTAAAACAAAACAAAAAACAAAAAACAAACTCTTGTGGAAATGAAGAGGTTTTAAAAATCTCGCGAACCCGCGGTGATTGTTAAAACTAAGAAAAACTAAGACTAAACTAAGAAAAACTAAGACTAAACTACGAGTAGAAATTAAGAGTAGGAATGAGAAGGTTTTAAAAATCTCGCGAACCCGCGGTGATCGTTAAAATCCAATCAACCTACTGGGAAAAAAGGGAAATACTTCAAAGACGGTCTGAATACACGTGGCTCTCGCTAAAGTTACGGAGTATGCCATTACGTCACCGAACATCTTAAACATCTAATGACCGGGTGTAAACACCACTAACAACCGGGGTTGTAAGCCGGGAGAGCGGTTTAAAATGCCCGGATCTATGCAAGCGGAAAAACCGTAACTTGAAAGAACCCAGGGCGTTCTGGCACGGGTTTGAAGAAGATGGGAACTTCTTATGAACTAAAAACTTATAAACTAAAACTGAAAAACTTAGCTGTAGTTGGGCATGACGCGACGACGAGGACTGAACTGAAGAAGTGAAAATGATCATCGTTGATCTATGAAACGGGCAGCGTCAACAGTCATTGAAACCAACCCCCACCCTTTTTTGGCTTTGTTTATACCGGCGAAGAAGCTGATTGGCTATAATTGCTGCTACACATAAAAGAACCAATCACAGCTGGAGTCCTTTTCAACAGCGTAATTCTTGGAGAGGGGGGAGGAGAACTATTCCCACACTTTACCTTGCCCTAAAGAATCTTGAAGTTCTCTGCTGTGGTGCATGGTTCACCGAAGTATTTACCAAAATGAATGCCCCCCCCCCGCCCCCCCTCCTTTGAAAACAAATGCGAAATCGACCATGTTTCGATGCTTCCGCCCTCCAGTGTTTCTGAAGGCCGAAAACTCCCCAGTGTTTTCTTTCGGAGGCCTAAAAAACGACATTCTTTCTGGCTGTTATGAATTTGCTACAATAATAATATGTCATCATCAGTGCGTCCAACGATTTAAATACAATAATTTAACCCTTTACTGCATGATTTTTTTTTTTCAATAAAATAATTTTTTTTTTAGTACAATTTTGATCCTTGAGACAGGGAAAAATAGTGAAAAAATTCTTTCCATTATATTTCAATGGTAAAGAGCCTGAATATTAATTGTTCCAAATATGGCCTTACCCGCATTTAGGTATCCATGCAACTGAAAATAAAGTTTTCAGGCTAAAAAAAAAAAAAAAATTAAAGTAGTAAAAAATAAGTTAGTAAGTTTCAATAGTTGTTTTTTTTGTATATGGTACCCCTGCGTTACTCCCAAACATAACAATGAAAATCGGAAAATCTCTATCAGATTTTCAGTAAGCTATTTTCAACCACTCTGCACGTTCTCTATCCTGTGCTGCGCGCTCTAGGACAAAATCGACAATTCTTACTCGTTTAGTATCTGTTCCACATGTGACCCACCATGCAGCGACAGTACAACTCAAGTCCCCTACTTTTAGATAAGGCTTCAAAGTAATTGTTCCAGATCTGGGCTCATCTGCAGTTAAGGGTTAAATAGAGTTATACCGAGATTTCAAAGCTTCCTAACATATATGCTTCAAGCGTGCTCGGTCAGTTTTTTTAAGTTTTTGAGGAAACGTTGCGGACCGTATCAGGGGCTAGAAGGGCTATAGTCCCCCCACTTTTTTGGGTGGAGGGGCTAATAATCGGGGAAAAGTCATCACTTGAGACTTGAGAAGCAAAAAAAAAAAAAAAAAAAAAAAAAATTAGCCCCCCCTCCCCACTTTTTTGAGGGTCCTCCTATGGTTTGAAACTCAATAATTACCCAGCAAAGTGCTTGATTTCAGTGAGGCAGTGAGTCAATGATCCGAGATGGTTTGTTAACTTCTTTCAAGAGATTAAAATTCGTTGGTAAATTGTTTTATTACTCTTAATTGACGTGTCACAATTAATACGAGTCGATTTAGCAGAATTTTCTCAACAAATTGATAGGTCATAAGTACCTACCAGTTTATTGAAAATTCGAAAAGACTGTCTCAGTTGAAAAGTACACATAATAGTGTGTTTACATGCTTGGCGTGTGTTGAGTAACTCACTATTATGTGTACTTTTCAACTGAGACAGTCTTCTCGAATTTGCAATAAAGTGGCACTTATGACCTACCAATTTGTTGAGAAAATTCTGTTAAATTGATTTAAAGAAATTCCTTCAGTATGATTCTGCTTCGTTTTTGAAAGGAATTTCCTTAAAGAAAAACCCCACGTTAATATGTCCATAAAGCCGACAAATATTTGGGACCACTTATTTCCCTCCATTTTCAGCCAATCAGAAGCCGACTCTTATCAGCGTTGACTACGCCAGCTCTCTCTTTATGAGCTCATAACACTACCGCAACCAGGATCACTTCCATCTCTCTCATTTCCCATTTGAATGTATAAATAGGAAAAGGACAGAAAGAGGGGGTTTTATCCCCTTGTCCATCCTTGTCTTACATACGTTTTTTAATGGAGAAAAGAGAGAGATGAAGAAACTCTCGGTGCGCTACTGGCTCATAACAGTCAAAACAAGCATCATTTTCCTCGGAGTAACAAAGAACTTTGAAAGCAATTAATGCAGGAAAAGAAAGAAAAAGAAAAAACAAGCAGTGGACCTCCAATACATGGTATGTATTGGTAAAGCGTGCCGTGGTGTAATTGGAATTTTAACCAAATATAATACAAAAATGTCTTCCATCGCTTTAAATGGTAACACGAAAACCATAACAACCTTTTCGAACGAAGCACCACTAGATAGAGTCTAACGTTTGACGCCTTCGAGATAGCCCCCTGTGGTGGCCGAGGACGGTGGTGAGGGGGTTTTGACCTCGGAAAAAATAATGATTGAGAATAGCCAAAACCGCTACTCTTTTACTTCAATGAGCCAAAAAAAGAACGTAAAAAATTGGAGGGGAGGGGGGATTTTAAAAAAAAATGGATTAAAAAAACACCCCAAAGAAAAACGTCTAGTGACCAGAAACCTTTCAAACAATTTTTTTCCAACAGCGTTTAGTAATTATTAAACAAACCTTTTTTCCACGGCCACCAACTATCCTGACTTTTGGTATAAAATTGTGGACGCCATCCCAAAAGAACCGCCAATTTGTTAAAGCTTCATGGGAACTTCGGCGCAAAGAAGGGGGAAAGGGGCATTTTTGAACACTCAATCACAAACAAAAAAAAACTTACTTCGGCGCCCAAATAAGTTTTGATACACCCAGTGTACGCAAGACACGTGAGTTTTCTAACACCCTATGCATAGTCAAGGAACGTATAAAACTTTCCATCAAGTAACCCCCCAAAAAAAATAAAAAATAAAATAAAAAAATAAACACCAATGGAAATAATCGCCGAATCAGCTGACGAAACGAGGACAAAGAGAAAAGTGGACTGTGGCAGTGCTCACAGCTGCCAACGTTGCAGACATATACGACACTCTTCGTTGGACACTCATCACAAACAAATAAATTAAAAAAAGACGCAGCACTACTATCAATATTCGCGACTTCAACAGAACATAAAATAAATAATAACAGTGTACAAAGAATACATCTAAGAATTCCATGGAACATATATGAATATACCCAGAATATAAACATCTACAAAAAACGCAGCAGCGTGTCCGCCATTCAAATAAAATGACAGTAGAGGGTTTTAGTAATGGCGACTGCCGGTGATGAGCGTTCCAAACAAAGCCAGTTTGTCTCTCTCGCTCTCACGTGACCCCTATGTACTGCCATCTCACTCTAATTTCAAAAATCGTATATAGAGACTTATTTTGTGAAATTTTATGGCAGAAATGAATTTCTCGAGGCATTTTAATGCGATTTTGATAATAATATGTCGTAAAACAAGGCCCTGTATACGAATTTCGATACTAGAAAGAGATGGATATACATGGGGGTCACGGGAGAGTGAGTGAGATAGTTTGGAACGCTACGCGAGTTTTATCACAACCGATTGCAACCGATGAGTGCATTGTTGTGGTTGTTGGCTAACCGTTGACTTTGCACTAAAACCGTCTGTTGGTATCAATAAAAGCGCACACACACACCGAACGATTCGAACTGTTACACCTCTCAAGCTGATGAGTCCTTCTTACTGGCGACACGGTACTCAACGGTGCCTCTCCAGATCACCCCACATACGCACCAGTTGGTGCTGAGTCGGTGTGCCTGATGCTTTCCACTTAGCGCGGTCTTTTTACATGTTTGTTTGTTTGTTTTGTCTCTTTCAGATTTCGCGTTTCCACAATTTTCTCTTTTTCTCACGGCGCGGGTGCAACTAGCTTTATTATCAGCGTTTTCATTTATTGCATTATTTTAGATATTGGACATGTTGACGATGTGTCTAATATAAGTAACCCTGTTTTGTCATTTTACAGAGATACTCATTTTTTTTATATTTTATCGCTGATTTAAAATTTCTTTATTTTTTGGCGGATGGAGTATGACCTGAAGCCGACAAGTTTTTGTAATCCTCAAAATAATTTAACCTAACCTAATCTAACCTAACTTCAGTCACGTAGCGTATTAATATGGGTTTTAGGTTTTTATCGGATCAAAATCTGAAAGACGTTAAAGATTAGATTACTAAAACAAGAATAAAAATCAAGATAGTTCCTTTCAGTTAAGGGAAAGTTTTTGTATTTCTCAAAATAATTTAACCTAACATAACCTAGCCTTATCTAACCTAACTTCAGTCACGTAGCGTTTTAATATAGGTTTTTGGTTTTTACCGGATCACAATCTGAAAGACGTTAAAGATTACTAAAATAAGAATGAAAATCAAGATTCTTCCTTTCAGTCAAGGGAAAAAAATTCTAAAATATGCATGTCGGCTAAGATCGAACCCACGACGCCCGTTTCACCGATCCGACACGCTACCTCACTGCAAAAGGTGTAGCTGAATGTGTAGGTTGAAATTGAGACTATATAAGAACAACGCGTGCGTGGTTCTCGATCTCTCCACCAGAAGGCGCGCCGATCGGGGTGATCTTGTTGAGCACCGTGTCGCCGGTGAATAAAACCCCAACACCCCAAGCTGATAGTACTTTTGGAACAAAATAAAAACAATGAGGAAATATAATGACATAAAATTATGTTATAAATAAAGCAGAATCTGGGAATACTGCAGAAACAATCATAACCCATGATACACAAAAGGACACGAATAAATGACACTGCCGCAAATCTAAGATCCCCAATTGCCCACCTCGTTCCGTTGCTATTTGATCTGTATAAACAGCTGTATTATTATATCCATGATTTCAATGAAAGCATCAAACGAAAGGAAGAAGCGTGCTTCCACGGCACGCTTAAAAACCAGGACAAATTTTCCTACATAGGAAACTTGCTGCTTCAAACGCGAAATTCTCCGCACCAATGTAAAAACTCAACAAAACAGCTTTGGCATGATAACAACTAATCTTCAATAATACTAATTTAAGGGGGTACCCCACTGAAAAATGTTTTATCTTCCCTAAAGCATTTTGCAGTCTGAAATGTTGCCCAAAGGTTGATCCTACTTTCAATGTTTTTCCAAAAAATTGGTAAGGCTAGTTGCATACCTGCCCCTTGAGAAAGGATTATTAGACAAAATATAGACCTTCACAAAAGTTTGAACTCCTCTGGGTCTAATCAATCAAATCACTTGATCTTTAGATCTTTTGAAAGGTTAGGATGTCCTCTAAATTCTGTAAGAAGAAATTTTCAATATTTTGAAATTTACGAGCAGACCTGTCTTTTTGGTGAGCTTTTAATCGCTGACAAGGCGCAGGGCTCTCAAAACGTCCCCTCTGCTCTTCCGGGGCACCGCCAATGTAATTTTAAATGGGGAAACAGACTTACGAGCAGACCTGTCTTTTTTGTGGGCTTTTAATCGCTGACAAGGCGCAGGGCTCTCAAAACGTCCCCTCTGCTCTTCCGGGGCACCGCCAATGTAATTTTAAATGGGAAAACAGACTTACGAGCAGACCTGTCTTTTTGGTGGGCTTTTAATCGCTGACAAGGCGCAGGGCTCTCAAAACGTCCCCTCTGCTCTTCCGGGGCACCGCCACACGGTGGAGCGAGTCGATGGCAGGGGTCGGACATGGCATGTTGTGCATCTTATTTTCCTCAATAAGAAGTATTTCTTCCACGAAATATTGCAAGGAGCACTTCCCTAGAGTATTTTCTTCGTAGATTCTGATTTTTAGTTATTTTTGAGAATATTGAGTTTAAATCCGTGTTTTGACGCATGATATTAAGGAAGCCTATGATAGAAAATTTTGCAAGTTGTTTAGGCTCTGTAAAAAAGAAACGTTTCACATTGCATCTTGCCAATTTGACATTAAGTAGCTGTTATCGGTCTCAGCACGCTTGTACGTCACAATATAAAGTGCTCAGTAATTTTTTTTTTTTTTTTTTTTTTTTTTTTTTTTTTTTATCACTAATTCTTGCTTCTAAACCACAGTTTTTCGATAGAACTTTTTAAATGTTGAAAGACTGAATACTATTTTTCTTTTTACGTTTATGCGTTTAAATTTACAAAGACAGGACAAATAATAATACATTTAATAGACAAATAATTATTCTCCGCGATCATCGGTCTCTTCTTCATCATCTCTCTTCGATCTCTCTCCCTCCATTTCTTCTTCGCCAAAGTTTCCCTCGGTATCTTCAAAACCACTATCGTGAAGCGAAGAGGGAGCATGTACATGAGCTCTGAAACCTCTGGGTCAAGCTTCCTGCTTCTTTTAATAGCGGAGGACCGCGACAACTTGGCGAGATAGTGCCCGCGCGGCTTATCTCATAGATCGTGTCATGGAAAAATCCGCGATCTATATTTTGATACGTTCTGCATCGCGCCTTAAATTCAAGTGAAGCAATCAGTCTTACAACTGTCAAATACATAAATGTAAGGCTCTTTTACTGACAATGAGAAGCAGCGCTGTGAGTGTGTCAGTTCTTCTTCTGGGTCAGACTCAGGGTTGGTATTATAGCTGATTTTAGGCAGTGGCGTAGCGTGCAATTTGGCAACGTTGTATTGTGTCCATTTAAACCCATGTAAAAGGTCGAATGCAAAGGTGTTCACCGAACACCCAATAGTTCGATCTTTTTCATGGGTTTAAATGGAAGAACTGCAACGTTGCCAAATTGCACGCTACGCCACTCATTTTAGGATGCGAACATTTACGAATTGTATGCTCTTAGGGGGGTGGGGGGGGGTACCCCGAGGGGGGGAGCAAGGAAATATGGAGGGAGAGATGTTAATTTGACCCTAAAAAGAGATTTAAGTATGCCGTGACAGTGAGCATGGGAATAAAGAAGGTTGGAGGGAGTTTTTGGTCTTTTACAGAAACAGAGTCGAAAAAAATGACCCTAACTTTTCAGACAAATATCGTTGTAATTCGTAAATTGGCAGCTAAAGGCAGCGAAATGTGGCAAATGCTTGATCCCAGGGAATCATTGGAACACGCTATGTACCAATTTTCACGGCGAAATGCGGCGAATTTTTTAAAAGCTTATCAGAAGTTTCATTTTCATGTTTCTGAAGTACGCCACTTTAGACGAACATAGCGGGCCTCTGGATACAGACAAATTTGCATATATGGGGTGAAAATTGTTCTACAGGCTCTCTAAAATAAGACTCAAGCATCAAAATTTGAATCAGCTACCATTAAAATCGAATACGGGGGCTAAAAGAGTTTTAACAAAAATTGATGAAATTAAAGACAACAGAAAATGGCAACTTTACAAGTCTCTAGCTATAATTGAGAGGGAAAAAAACAAAACCAATGCTAGATTCATAAAAAATGTATCTTTGAGGACGCTTTAATGCCATAATGGACTCAAATTGGGCGAGACCCCCATGTCCGACCATTTACATTGGCTCGTTCCACCGTGCGCCAATGTAATTTTAAATGGGGAAACAGACTTACAAGCAGACTTGTATTTTTGAGGAGTTTTTAATCGCTATCTACGCGCAAGCTCTCAAAACGTCACCTCTGCTCTTCCGGGCACCGCCAATGTAATTTTAAATGGGAAATCAGACTTACGAGCAGACCTGTCTTTTTGGTGCCTTTAATCGCTGACAAGCGCAGGGCTCTCAAAACGTTACCTCTGCTCTTCCGGGCCCCGCCAATGTAATTTGAAATGGGGAAACAGACTTACGAGCAGACTTGTATTTTTGAGGAGTTTTTAACCGCTAACTAGGCGTAAGGCTCTCAAAACGTCACCTCTGCTCTTCCGGGGTACCGCCAATGTAATTTTAAATGGGAATCAGACTTACGAGCAGACCTGTTTTTTGCTGAGCTTTAAATCGCTGACAAGGCCAAGCTCACAAAACGTCCCCACTGCTCTTCCGGGGCACCGCCAATGTAATTTTAAATGGGGAAACAGACTTACGAGCAGACTTGTATTTTTGAGGAGTTTTTAATCGCTAACTAGGCGCAAGTCTCTCAAAACGTCACCTCTGCTCTTCCAGGCAACCGCCAATGTAATTTTAAATGGGGAATCAGACTTACGAGCAGCACCTGTTTTTTTCGGTGAGCTTTAAATCGCCGACAAGGCTCAGGGCTCTCGAAACGTCCCCTCTTCTCTTCCGAGGCACCGCCAATGTAATTTAGATGGGAAAACGACTTACGAGCAGACCTGTCGTTTTGGTGGGCTTTTAATCTTTGACAAGACGCAGGGCTCTCAAGAGAGCCCTGGGCTTATCTCTCGTAGTCCAACGCTCACACATTCATGTTCAATCAAAGTATATACCTTTAAGTCTATAGTCTTTTAAGTCTATACTTTTAACTACCATGCCAAGGTTGAAGATTACCAATTAGATTGCGTAATCGTTGAATCGATTGTACACCCCGTTTTCCCAACCCTTGCTCAAATGGGAGGACATCAGGACACATTGAAGGACAAATTCCTTGATCTGCACGCGTAGAGAGTTTGATGGAGGGCAATAAAGGTTACATACTCAAATATCACCAGACACTTTATGACTCAAGAGTTTGGTTTCTTGTTTTAGTTTTATTCATTTTATATTTCCATTAGTGGACAGAAATCACTCGCGTTTCTTAATATTTAGAGGTGCTAAAATTAATAAAGTAAAAATATTGCAACGCCGAACAAAATAAATACTTACTTAATATTAACAAGAGACAACTTTTACCGCCAGAGAGAGAGTTGTAAGGTTTTTTTTTTTTTTTTTTTTACATTAACGTCTCACGTGAAAAGTAGAAAATATCAAATGAAGTGTAATTGAGTCATTCTGGATAAACCGAGCCCATAGGATTATGCTTGTGCTCTTCCGAAGGAATCCTAACGTGACTATAACAAGTAGATCTATTCAGGAAAGAGCGCGTTTTTTTCTTTCATGGGCCTTTTATTTCGATAAACGCGACCATGGGTCTGTAGCACACTTTATGCTAGAGCGTTTTAAAGTATCAAATTTTATGTAAAAAGCCGTAAAAATGACATTGGCAGTACCAGCAAACACCAAATTGATTAATAAAGTCATAAATTTCGAAAAACATTAGACACTTTTCACTTCTGTATCTTTCCACCACATCCACATATTTCGCGGGGTTAGCGCGGTACTTTCAACTAATCATGGCCGACTGTTATCGCAGCTGACTTCATAAACAAATGAAGAGTAAACAGTAAACACTGACCGTGTCTGTTCGAATTCTTACGTCTTAATATCCTCAATTCCTTACAATAGGTCAAGGTATATGGAGAACAGGTATGGACAACACTCGACTCAGGGGGCCACTATGGGGTATTTGACCCGAATTCATGCTCAAAAGTCCAAAAGTTAAATTTAATCTATGGTCAAAACTAATGGTATTGGTGCATTCTGTATAGTTTTTTACATCATCCTGAACAATTTGAGCTTTCCACGTTGAGTGGTTCGCCCACAATCCGCCAGAGCGCGCAGCACTTTTACCAATTTACGATTAAAATCTGTGTTTTACACCAATGAAGATAAGTGGTTTTAAAGTTGTTTATATTTCTCCAACTTTGGAAACAAAACATAGAGGACGTTCCGGAAGGTAAGAATAACTATTTCAAGCCTTTATATATCAGGATACATAGTTTTTAATCCTAGCCTTACTCCATACAGTAAATTTTAATCAAAAAATAATGAGATTGATAGAAACAAAGGTATTTTAGTTGGAATGTATCACTTTGTACACTTTGTATCACTTTGTTTTTGCGTGAAAAGTTAGCCCAGAGCGTCTACTTTATGCTCCAAAAGAGATCCGACCCGCATCGACCCGCATTCGTCGCAAATTGGGAATTGTAATTCTATTTTCAGGAACAATTAACACTAATTTCACCCAAAAACTGCCAAAATCTTCATTATTGTACCGTATTTTCTCTCAATATTGTTGAAATGTACCATTAATACCTTGCTAGCTTGATGGAGAGGCGTAAAGGGATAACACAGACTTCAAATAATTGCACAGTGGGTCGAAACTTGACTTTTTTCGGACAAAAAGAAAAAGGCAGTATTTTTGTTCGTAAAATTCGTTGGAGTTATTTATCAATTGCAGTTACCCTTCAGAAGCTATAAGTTAATATTTTAAATATTTTCTCAATTTTTTCTCATTTTTGTTGAATTTTTTTTTTTTTTTTTTTTTTTTTTTTTTTTTTTTTTGTAAATTTGAAGACGTCCGGTAAATTCTATGTTTAGACCCTCTGTAGACTTGGTATTGAATGGTATCCAATTTAGGATCAAAAAAAGACAATAAAAGGTAGATATGGTGCGTGTAGCGTGGGTGGCCGCCTTAAATGAAGGTCATCTCGAAGACATTTGAGAGCTAAGGGAAGGAGACATGTCTTAGGGTAAGGGGTGATGGAGAGGCAGGGAGCGAAAGGGAGAGAGGGGATTAAGCAGGGGTATCGGAAAATCTTCGGGCACGTCTTTACGGTGAAGTAAATGATAAATTCCATTAATAGGTAAAATTAACTCGATGTGAAGGTGCGAAACACAGTATGTTTAATTCCACACCCCCCCCCCCCCCCCCCCCAAAATCACCTGATTGCCTCAATAGTGCTGAAACGTCTTATTTAGTCACAGAACTTCATCATATAGTCAAAGAACCACTTTAGGTAGCGTTTCATGTCCATAAATAATTTTGAGCATGAATTCGGGTCGAATACCCCATAGTGGGCGTGGCCACTTGGGAAAAAGCGACTTCGCCGCCATCTTGTCTCCTATTTACACCGTGTATCTTGCATTGTTGTTTGTGGTTAGGTTTGAAGGGGAAGTTTATCTGAAGCAATACTTTATTTATTTGAACAATGAAATGTAATTTTTATCTTTAAATGTTAATGTTGTGACTATAGAATGGATTAACATCATCAATTACGTTGTTCACTTTCCTTTTCAAGATGTGAAATCTAAATTTGAATCGCGCGGTCAGAAAAATGGCGGCGGAGTCGCTTTTTTCACAACCAATCAGAGCCAACCTCAGAGTGTTGTCCATACCTGTTCTCCATCTACCTTGACAATAGGTTGTGAAAGATACGGAAACCGACATTTGTGTCGAAAAATTATCAAAACGAAACAATAGGTAACACACAGAAGTTCCAACCTCTCTGCGGAGGGGGGGGGGAGGGTTGAGGGTTTATGAATGGATTTTTAGACTCTCTGATACTCTCCATGTGTTTTCACACGATTACACTCGAGCATGAACCCTCCAGCAAGGTATGCAGTAGACCCACTTCATGACTTTTTTTAAAATTTTCGTTTTTTTTTGTTTTTTTCGTTTTTGTTTTCTCTCCTTGCGCTTATTCAACCTGATATACCACCCCCTGAAAGTGCCGCCTGGGAAAAAGGTGCCCACGTGCCCCCCCCCCCCCCCCCCCCCCCTGCGCGGCCAACTGTAACCAAAGCAGAGCCAGATAGATTTCCCAGTACGTACTTATGAAGACACTACGGAGGCGGCTGTCTTGAGATGGAAACCTTTCCGTAAGTGGTGGCACGTGCAATTCGAAAACGTTGCTTTTCGCACATTTAAACCCATAAAAAATATCGATTCGAGTAAGCGCACTGTGCTCAACCAATCTTTCGATCATTTTCAAGACTTCAAATGGACTAACAGTAAAGTGACCAGGTTGAGGAAACTAACAAAGTTCAGCAATGTGCTCTTGCAAACTTTTGCTATAGGGGATTGAAGAGTTGATTCTTGCATAAAAACCTGTAAAAATGACGATGAGTACACTAAAAAATCACGAAATTCACTCTCAGAATCGGGCTTAATGGCGGAGAGACGCAGGTATCATGGGAGATTCCTATCTAAATTGAGACATATCTCTGTGTTTCCGTAGAGAAAGTGACATAATAGACAGGAATCTCCCATGATACCTGCGTTGAACCGCCATTACGATCTTGCCGTTATAGCAGTTATGTGAGTTTATTACTGAATTTTAGACTTTCTTAGTGTGATTTTCGTGATTTTCGCTGGTCTTTACATCAGATTGGACTATTTATTTGCTCACAGCAAAAGTTTGCAAGAGCCCCATTGGAACATGTAATTTGGAATTCAAGGAGTGGCATGGCGTGGCGATTTTAAAAATACGTACATCTTCATTAATACGCAGGGCGCCATTTCAGATTTTCCTTGGGAGGGGGGGGGGGGGGCAAGGCCCTCCAAAAATTTGGATGACCCTTTTTTTGGGCCGTGCATCTCCAAAAAAAACTCTGGCTTGATTTTTCGGCCACATTGAAAATCCTTGGGGGCATTTGCCCCCCCTGCCCTCCCCCTAATGGCGCCCCTGTTAATACGCATGAAAGGAGTTTAAAATGGGTTTCATTGATGCTACTGTAAAATTCCCTTCAAGCATCACACATTATAACTTGTTCTTTGACTGTAAAAACATTAAAATTTGCATTTTTAGTCATATATTCCATGTCCGATCCATCCCACCGACTGGTCCCACTGTGCGGCGTAGGTATCTAGGAAATTGTATCTCTTCCCCCTTCGCCCATTCAAACGCATTTGTCAGAGAGAGACAGAGATAGAGGATAAAATCCCCTCTCGATAACCTCGATTTTGCGCTATCGCTTTAAAATTGTATTATTTATTTTCTAATACATATACATACATACATTACACATACATACATTATTTTCTAATACTTGTTTTTTTTTTTTTTAATAGGATCCGCGTTTGAGAATTATGCAATAAATGCATTATATCTTCCCATTACATGCCCCATTTTTTCAAATTTGTCATTGCAGCTAACGTATTGTTTTTGTTTTGTATTTTTATGCCTGCAAATGTTTACAAGTTACAGGGCTTCAAAAATCCAAAAATTAATATGTTTTGGAGGTTTTTCTTGATTTTGGTTGCCCCTTTAAGTATGGAGCTTTTCATAAGTAATATTCCCTTTATTACTTCATTGATTTAAGTTTCTGCGATTCGACGTAATTTTGAATTATTATTATGAATAAAAATTCAGACCATTTTGCCTGCTTTTCCTTAGGATTCTGAAATAAAGGTAGAATAGTTGTGGATCGCAGATTTTAGCTCGATTAAGGCGAGTTTTTACACGGAAAAAACGAATGATAGAATTTACAATCTGCATAGCTGATTTTGACAACTGCTTGCAAGTATGGTAAATTTCAACATACTATATGGTAAATGCAACGTATCTCGTGGTAAATTAAGGTAACTTGCTGGTACATTTTACCATAATCTGGTGAAATTTATCATACTTGATGAAGACTCCAAAATCAGCTATCCAGATGGTAAAGTTCACCAGTCTTTTTATTCCATGTAGAATAATTTACTCTCTAGTTTTCTCAACCTACCCAGCACCAGCATTATTCTAACGGGGAAAGAAAACCTAAAAAATTAAATGCTCAGTTCTGTGTTCTAAATCTTCAGTTCCTTGGTCTCTGTAAACACAAAAGAAAATATATTAGGAGTGTATTTTAAAAGGTTTGGTGTGCAGCTCTTAGCTCGATTAAGGCGAGTGATAGAAAAGTTTACCTTCTAGTTTTCTCAGCCTCAATCTACCCAGGACTCACCACGTGGAGGTTGCTACACTAGAGTCCCTTTTTTTTTTTGTTAAGCAAAGGGGAAAATTGAGTTGTGGAAAAAACCCCTCCATACGTATACTTCTATGCTCACTTACGGAACCCGGGTCCGTATCGGAACGCGGTCCGAAACGCGATCTAGGGAAGTGCGGAGGGAGGCGCGGATTAAGGGCGAATAAAAAAAATTGCAGGAGTGTTGGGTGGGTATAATGAACTGCGAATGTTAAAAATAAAAAAAGGAAAAAAAAATAGAAGAATAACGGCGAAACGCGATTAGTGGTTAAGCAACATACAACATCCAACATACAACAAACAACACACCACACACAACATACAACATACAACATGCAACATACAACATCAACATACAACATGCAACACACAACATGCAAAATGCAACGTACAACATACAACATGCAACATGAAATCGCGCTGCTGCCGCCCGAAGATCGCGCCGCTGCCGCCGAAGATCGCGCCGCTGCCGCCGAAGATCGCGCCGCTGCCGCCGAAGATCGCGCCGCTGCCGCCGAAGATCGCGCCGCTGCCGCCGAAGAGGCGGCCGCCAATCGCGCCGTCGCCGCCGAAGATCGCGCCGCTGCCGCCGCGATCGCGCGCGCCGCTGCCGCCGAAGATCGCGCCGCTGCCGCCGAAGATCGCGCCGCTGCCGCCGAAGATCGCGCCGCTGCCGGGCGTTGAGGCCTAACCGACCACTAGTTTCCTTCTTTGATGACTGTGAACCACCAGACCGGCCGCTCCTTTCTTTTGTTGATATCTGTGAACTAAAATCAGAAAAATTAGTAGCCCAATGAGCGCCGGGCGAGTGCTAGACTCGTGGAACCGACGCCCATAACCTGAAAGAAGAGAGAAGAGAAAAAAAAAATAGATTAGTAACCCATGGGTGCGCCCCGCGCAAATATTGCGCGCCGAGGCATAACCGACCACTAGTTTCCTTCTTTGATGACTGTGACCACCAGACCGGCCGCTCCTTTCCTTCGTTGATATCTGTGAACTAAAATCAGAAAATATTAGTAGTCCAATGAGCGCCGGGCGAGTGCTAGACTCGTGGAACCGACGCCCATAACCTGAAAAGAGAGAGAGAGAGAGAGAGAGAAAAAAATAGATTAGTAACCCATGGGTGCGCCCCGGCGAAATATTGCGCGCCGAGGCATAACCGACCACTATTTCCTTCTTTGATGACTGTGAACCACCAGACCGGCCGCTCCTTTCCTTCGTTGATATCTGTGAACTAAAATCAGAAAATATTAGTAGCCCAATGAGCGCCGGGCGAGTGCTAGACTCGTGGAACCGACGCCCATAACCTGAAAAGAGAGAGAGAGAGAGAAAAAAAAAAATAGATTAGTAACCCATGGGTGCGCCCCGGCGAAATATTGCGCGCCGAGGCATAACCGACCACTAATTTCCTTCTTGATGACTGTGAACCACCAGACCGGCCGCTCCTTCCTTCGTTGATATCTGTGAACTCAATCAGAAAATAAGTAGTCCAATGAGCGCCGGGCGAGTGCTAGACTCGTGGAACCGACGCCCATAACCTGAAAAGAGAGAGAGAGAGGGAGAGAGAGGAAAAAAAATAGATTAGTAACCCATGGGTGCGCCCCGGCGAAATATTGCGCGCCGAGGCATAACCGACCACTAGTTCCTTCTTTGATGACTGTGAACCACCAGACCGGCCGCTCCTTTCCTTCGTTGATATCTGTGAACTAAAATCAGAAATATAGTAGCCAATGAGCGCCGGGCGAGTGCTAGACTCGTGGAACCGACGCCCATAACCTGAAAAGAGAGAGAGAGAGAGAAAAAAAAAATAGATTAGAACCCATGGGTGCGCCCCGGCGAAATATTGCGCGCCGAGGCATAACCGACCACTAGTTTCTTCTTGATGACTGTGAACCACCAGACCGGCCGCTCCTTCCTTTGTTGATATCTGTGAACTAAAATCAGAAATATTAGTAGACCAATGAGCGCCGGGCGAGTGCTAGACTCGTGGAACCGACGCCCATAACCTGAAAAGAGAGAGAGACAGAGAAAAAAAATCGATTAGTAACCCATGGGTGCGCCCCGGCGAATATTGCGCGCCGAGGCATAACCGACCACTTATATCCCTCTTGGATATACCTGTGGACGGAAAGAGAGAAACAGAGAAAACAAAGCAGCTTGAAGATTTGAGAGAAGGAAAAAATAATATAATACTAATAGAAAAATAAAATAAAAATAGAATAATAGATAATAAAATAATAATAGAATAATAAAATAAACCGGGGCCCCGTTTAAACCTTGTGTGCCTAGGCTTGTGTTCCATCATATTGCCCGTTCATCGAGTAGAAGTCCTGAGGAAATAATATAAATGTTATCTCACAAACATTAATATTATTATCAAAGATTGTCTTAGGTACGGAAAAAAAAAAAAAAAAAAAAAAAAAATCAAGTCTTACTGGCGATGTTTGAAAATAATTCAATTATTTCTAAACCTCAAACAAAAATATATGATCGAAACTTTTCAGCCTTACTTGAAGTACATTCAAGAGCTTTGATTAGCACTAGGTATATTTAAAAAAAAAAAAAAAAAAAAAAAAAAAAAAAAAAAAAAATCACGAATATTAATTATGAACTCATTAGTAAAATAAAACAAAATAAATAAAATAAAATAAAATAAGAAATAATATGAAAACAAAAAATAATATAATCAAATATGAACTTACAAGCTTTCGTTTGAGATGAGAAGCTAATCCACAGAATGTCTCTCCGATGTTAATCCGTAGGGTATAAGTCACTTAACACAAGACTGAAACTTCACTACCAACCTCCACTTCGATTAACGAGAAAGTGAGAGTTCCGTCGCTGCGTCCTTCTTTTTATAAACTCAGGTAAGACAATTACCATGACATCTTGATGACCGTAACCGATGTTGGTCGTGAAAGACGGCACAAGTGACGGGCCATCCAGATGGCCGGCATGGCGGCATCGGCTTGTGGAAACCAAAGAAAGAAAGAAAGAAGATTTCCCATGATGCATCTGCCTGAGCGGAATCGCGGGCTCGTTGATAGATTGCACAAGTGGACGCGTCTTCGAACCTTCTGCATCAATCATAAGCTGGTTTAGCATTCATTGAAGTGGACGCGTCTTCGAAACTTATGCACCAATCATAAGCTGGTTTAGCATTCATTGAAGTGGACGCGTCTTCGAAACTTATGCACCAATCATAAGCTGGTTAGCATTCATTGCTAGGATCAGGCCAAATATTTTTGAATGCTCGGTCTTTGTACGTATTTATTCGTCCAGCCCTCGAGAACGGAAGGGGCGACCTAGGGATTTTCGCCCCCAGGCCAATAGACCGCCTTTTCTTTTTTCTCTTTTTCTTCCCCTCTTCCTCCCCTTCCACCCTTCTTTTCACCCTTTTAGGGTCGAACGGGGGGGGGGGGGAGGCGCGCCCCCTTGCCCTCTCCCTGTATCTGCCAATGCAGAGCAATGACTGTCATTTGACTGATGATAAATACTATGACGTCGCCAAACCAATCACACATCATTTATGCTCAGTGGCGGCTCGTGAAATGCGATGTATCGATGTCCACTCCATTTAAAACTATAGAAAAGTATCGATTTCTCGGGGGTTCAATTGCACCCCCTGACGATCGATACTTTTCTATAGTTTTAAATGGAGTAGACATCGATATATCGCATTGCACGAGCCGCCACTACATATGCTAACTCATAAGTTTGGCCGTATCAATTATTGTACCACCAAGGGACGCAGTCCTAGTCAAGCAGTTTAAAAACCCAAAATATCACTCATATACCGCCCCACTCCCCCAACAAAACTAAAAAACAAAAAACAAAACAAAAAGATTCTCCTTAACACACTTCATTTTTTCATTGGGGCGATGCATAGTTTTGTCTGCAGAAGTCAACAGAGTCCCTATATACTATGAGAGTTGCGCCATTGCTGAATCCATTTCTGATTGGCTCTCAGATTTAGGCTGTCAAGAAAGCTCCAAGAGGCAAAATGCAAATGGCGGAGGGTTTGTTTACTTTTCGCGAACTCGCTTTCATCACACATTTGAAGTAACAGTGACCGCGGTAATTTTTGTGAATTTTTCCTCTGCTTGAATTTTATTACGGAGAACATTATCTCTTTCAATAACGACCGTTATTGTCGAGAATCTGAACCTAACCTATAAGAGATAGCGAAATAGTGGCAACAGCGCAGAGGCAAATGGCCATCCGCCATTTGCAATTTGCCTCTTGGGGGCTCCATTGATCCGCTTCTTCTTCTTCATTTTGAGAGTCTTGTCGCAACTCTCATAGTATATAGGGACTCTAGAAGTCAATTATCCTTGCAGAAAGAACAAAAAGGTAAAAAATGGAACAGTTCTAGGTTTTATTCTTTCACAACTGTTATTGTGTTATCGATTGAATAAAGCCAAGTCTCTTAGCATGAACCTTAATAGTCACTCAGTGTCAAAATGACAACTTTTGAAGGTATCGACTTTGTTCTTGTTTCTTCTTTTTTTTCTTGTAAATGTTGTGGTTTCTGTTTCCATCATTTTCCTTGAAGTGGCAGTAATAAAATCCGTGAATATGTGTAAAAAAGGTTTGAATTGAACCAGCTGTTCCAGCAACTCACTGTCGCATCACTGTCACGGCTGGAACATCAAGTGCTGTGGATCTTTTGCTTCTAGCGATTTAAGGGTCGATTCAGACGCAACAACCTGCTAAATAACGACATGGGCGGATACAGGGAATTGTCTTTCTCTCTCTCCTCCCATTTGAAAACGTGCGTTAGAAAAGGACAGAAGAGGGGGCCAAAGTCACGTGATGGCCCCCTCTGCTATCCTTTTCTAACACATAAGTTCAAATGGAAGGAGAGAGAGAAAGACAATTCCCTGTATCCGCCCTGAATAACGATGACAATAAACACCCACGAAATTACTCCGAGACTCATTAACACGGAGAAAATTTATATTAGGGGCTACCAAAATTACTTCTTCAAATTACTTCTCAATTCTTATTCAAATTACTTTGCTTTGTCCCGCTGACCTGGAGGTAGGCCTCAAGGCCGTAATACTACAAATTACTGCCGTAGTCATACTAACTGGCGGCCATCTTGGATTTGGATATTTTGAAAAACTAATATAAAAAATGATTCAGCGACCCAAAAGCCCCATCCACCAAGCTTGAATGAATTATAATTGGTGGAATAACGACTTTTTCCGTAGAATCGTAAGTCAGCAAAATACTATTTTTGGCTAAATTTGAAACTTTGCGCAGTCATAAGTCTTTCACAAAACGTTTTCCGGCAACGCGATTGCGCCATTCGAAAGCTTATATAATCAGCTTTCTTCACGAAGTTTTTTGTTCAGATCCCTACATTGCGCATATTTTTCAAACTCAAAAAAACGGTTTTTGAAAAGTTCAAAAATCAAAAAAATGGAAAAAATGGGCTCAAATATTTTTTAAACTAAACTTCGTAGCACAACAATCAAAAGATCTTTAAGAGACGCATCTTTTGACGCAAAGTTCTTGTCAATACCTCTTTTTCTACAAAAGTTTTATGGAGCATTAAAAGTTTTGACTTGACCCCCTGCCCCCCCCCCTCCAAGTTGACGAGATTAAAAAAAACTGCACATATTCTGAAAGCTGACACTTAGCTCTATCGTTTTCCTGAAAGTTTCATCCACTTCTCAGGAAGGCCACTCCTAACCTAATGGTAGCTGGATGGACCCCTTTGGCCTTAATTCACTAATTTTTTTAATTTTTTAATTTTTTCTTTATTATAAATGAACGCATGTGATCGTACTATACCTACGTACAATATTACATTAAAACGTTTTTGAAACAATCTCCTCGTTCAGAAGATGGGGGAGGGGGCGCACCACAACTATCGAGGCTTTACATTCTGGGCCCTGGGGGCCTCTTAAGAAATTTCGTCAAGGCCTCTCGAGTTCGCTATTAAGCCACGGGTGCTCTCAAATGGCACCTTGTGATTCGAGACATTGTAAATGTTCTTTTTAATGCGGAAATAGACTTACACGCAGACTCGTTAATCTGAAGGTCTTTAAAAAACGCTTCCAAGGTAGAGGGCTCTCGAAACATCTGCTCTGCTCATTCCGGGCATGATCAATGATATTTTTACTAGGGAAATAGACTTATGAGCAGGCCCGTTTATCTAACGGTCTGTTAAAGCGCTTACATGGCAAAGAGCTCTCGGATGCTCAGTGCTCATTCAAGGCATTGTCTCTCTAGGCCCCAGGATTTCAAATCTTTTGCAACTGGGGCAATTAGCAATTTAACTCATGACAACTCTTGACTCTTTCACACATAGGCAAAAGGGTGATGTCAACGAAACCCCGCTTGCCTTGCGAGAGCAGCTCTCCATAAGAGACAATGAGTGCGAGAGAGAGACCATTTTGTGAAACGGTCTCTCTCTCGCTCGCCCTCCCCGCTGCGAGTTGCGAGAGCAACTCTCCATAACCCTTCCAGCACCGATTAAGGATTTTGAACTTTTTAAACTTTTTTTTTGTGATTTGTTGTCTCTTAGGTAGTCTAACGATGCATGATTTTTTTCAGCTCGGTTTGACCAATAGAAATGCCCGAAATAGAGTGGTACAACAGTTGTACCACTTCCCGCTGGGACCCCCACTTTCGCCTGGGTTGAGTATTAAAAAAATGTTAAATTTCATTAAAAAAAAAATTACAAAAGTTCACTCAGAATGGTTATAAGTAGAAACCCTTGATCCTGAACAATCAGAAGTTCATATATTTTACCAAAATCCTAATGTTTCATGCTGTAAACGTATAAAACACAGAGATTCCGTTCAATTTGGACCCATTTTCCCCCATGGTTGTTTTTATTGACCATTTTTCTTCAGTTTTTGTCTTCTTTGTGAATATGTATTGATATATGTATAAGTAATGGAATAACCATAAGAAAAAGATAATACTGAAGTTGCATAGATTTTTGTCTCTTTTGCATGCGAAAAATCAACTTTTTTCATTAAAAATTTGGTCAGCCGGGTCAAATTAGTTAATTTAATTTGTATTTCTTTTACTGGAAAAGTAGATTAGGTCTTGTTTTACTGATCTAATGAGACAACCTCCCTCCCCCTCCCCCAATTGAAAAAAAAGGAAAATAGGTATAACAGCTCTTGACTTGTTGTCAGCTCCTGCGGGTATGTGGTACAAATAGGTACCACGTCTAAAAGCCCTATTTAGAAAGAACGAAAGCATAAAATCAAAATCTGATGCAATAGGCGTGAAGCTGAGATCATAAGTAAACAGAAAATATATGATTTACTTAGCAAAATTACTTTGGACCGCCTCGGGAGCAAGATTTGCAGCCGGTTCTGATTTGGCTGCTATGTAACCTCAAAATCCGATGAAACATGATAAATAAACATTAAACAGTACTACCAACCCGATTTTGATGAAACAAAAAATATCCACCAGAAAGCAGCACTTCCTAGACCTACTGTATGTGGTACAAACCTTGTACCACTGCGCGCCTTCCCAAAAAAAAAAAAAAAATATATTTTCGAAGTGGTACAACAGTTGTACGCTTGTACCACATTGCTGGAAAGGGATAGGAGACAATGAGTGCGAGAGAGAGAGACTATTTTCGTAAAACGGTCTCTCTCTCGCTCTCTTTCCCCGCTGCGAGTTGCGAGAGCAACTCTCCATAAGAGACAATGAGTGCGAGAGAGGGACTTTTTTCGTAAAACGGTCTCTCTATCGCTTTCCCTCCCCCTTGCGAGAGCAACTCTCCATAAGAGACGATGAGTGCGAGAGAGAGACCATTTTCGTAAAACGGTCTCTCTCTCGCTCTCTTTCCCCGCTGCGAGTTGCGAGAGCAACTCTCCATAAGAGACAATGAGTGAGAGAGAGGGACTTTTTTCGTAAAACGGTCTCTCTCTCGCTCTCCCTACTCCTTGCGAGAGCAACTTTCCATAAGAGACAGTGAGTGCGAGAGAGGGACTTTTTCGTAAAACGGCCTCTCTCTCGCTCTCCCTACTCCTTGCGAGAGCAACTTTCCATAAGAGACAATGAGTGCGAGAAGCGAGAGAGGGACGGAACGTCTCTAAGAGCGCCTTCAATTTCACACAAACGCAATACAACTCCGGAACGTGGGATTAGTTATCTTCAAGTTTAAATGTGTTTTCAGTGCAGGCGTTTGTTTGACGTAACGAGGTTTAGCGATAGAGAGGCTCAGGCTCACACATGTTAAGTCCTACCCCAAACTGAGGCAGCACGGTTCTGATTATGGATTGTTTGCCTTATATTTGTTGACCTCAAATCAAAAATTGTAATAAGTCAGTGGAAATTAGTTTTAAATGGAAAAGCAAGTGTTTTAGAGTTGCTACATATATCTATAGACACAGAATTTTAATACTAACGATGTATTTGAGAAAATGTGGCTTGTTTCTGTCATGAGTCAGTTTTTCGATTGTGCAAATCCTTCCAGAAGGAACAATTTTATTTCGATTCCTGTGTTCAGATAGACACCCTCAACTACTTGCACTTGCACTCGTTTAAAACCAATTTCAAGTGGATTTGTCGCAACTTTCTTTTTATGGTTAAAAAAAATGAGACATACAAAACCGAGCCCGTGTAAAAATGTCCATAAGAGATATCCTTCATTCGTGGCTTTACCAGTATACCTCCTTGAAGTCTCAAAATCACGTCCCATAAATCCTCTGTATTGAAAGCTCGTTGGTTTGGCGTTACCATCGACTAAGGGTCCCTTGAAGAGAACTTATACAAATGGAATGGAGAATAGAGCATCTTCCATTGCGCCAGCCACCATCAGTATCACGCTTTTATATACAACTAGAGGCCGGTGGCCGCTTCGCGGCCAAGCGTTCCGTTTCGCGTCTTGCGCGTGATTTTGTTTATTCGAGCTAAGACTTTGACTTGATATCCACTCCCTAACTCCGTTTGCTATTCGCCCATCTAATCCTGCTCCAAAGGACGAAATCTAAAAACTTACTCTATTATTCCTGCAATACTAAAGTGGTATTTTCTCATGTACACCAAATGTTTAGAAAACAGGAGTCATCATTTGGAAGGGGCATAAATAGCATAACCCCCCGTCCCCCCACCCCCTTGCATGAAACTTATACTCTGTTCAGGATAAGAAGGCGGGTGAGAATTCAGGTAGTAATGCACTATTTAGCAACAGTGCGGCTATACCGGCTACTCCAACCCTTCGCAGTGGCCGTTGTTCTTCCGACTTCTCTCTTGGCACGGAGGATTTCCAAGAACCGACAGACTCAACAATTTACACACGTCCAGTAAAAATTGCGAACGGTGAAAAATACGAAAAAACGGACGAAATTTTCGCCCTAAAGGGCCAAAACTCGGCAAAAATAGTCGACTTTGAATATTGATGACTCTCATATATTCGATATTAGACGAAATATTCTGAATTTAATTCCGACTGAAAAATACGAATTTCTGAGAGTCATCAATATTCGAAATCGACTATTTTTGCCGAGTTTTGGTCCTTTAGGGCGAAAATTTCGTCCGTTTTTTCGTATTTTTGACCGTTCGCAATTTTTACTGGACGTGTGTAAATTGTTGAGTCTGTCGGTTCTTGGAAATCCTCCGTGCCAAGAGAGAGATCGGGAGAACAACGGACACTGCAAAGGGTTGGAGACGTTGGAGTAGCCGGTATAGCCGCACTGTTGCTAAATAGTGCATTACTACCTGAATTCTCACCCGCCTTCTTATCTTGAACAGAGTATAACCATTTTAGGGGTGGTCGTTCTCAAGAGGGCCCGATCCAAAACCGTCAATTTTTTTTGGCGCTCATGGAGCCGCCGAAACCCTTAGAATCGGCGCATTTGGATGCACCGTATTAGCGCATGTGGATTATACGATTTAGAACAGTACAGAGAAAAGAAGGGAAGGAGAGAAAGAGATAGCGAGAGTGAAAAACCATGCTTTCACAATAAAATGAGAAGTTCGGGGTAAGCAAACAAATACGCATGACCGAGATCGCACACCTACGATAACCTTTCGTTGAACTGACATGACAATAAGACATTGCGTTTTAGTAGGTAAATCAAAAATCTGTATAAAAATGGAAAAGAAACTTTGCGCGGGAAAAGTATGCCTTTTTCAAACAGCCCTTTATTAACGACAATAATTTGTTAAAATAGGTTGGCTCGGAAATTCAAGCAAACTTCATTTAACATTTTAATTTTTTAAGCTTTTTGGACGTGAGGTCATTTACAACCCCTATTATTTGGGGTCATTCTTTCAGCGCTTTTTGACAATTGATGCTCAATGCTCAAAAGATGTCTCTCCATAAGTTTTTTGAAATTAGAGTGAGATAGCAGTACATGCGGGGGTTACGTGAGACCAAGAGAGACAGTTTGTCTTTCTTTGGAACGCTCATCACCAAGTCAGCACTAAATCAGTCTATTTCGAAAAGAAAAAAAAAACGCCTTCATTTAATTTGACACACTTTGACTCCACAGATTAAAAAATAACAGGTGTATACAATCAAATGAATCGTTAAAAACTACAAAAATACCCAAGAAATCTAACGATTTTTTTTTTTTTTTTTTTTTTTTTTTTTTTTTTTTTTTTTAAATTTGAAAAAACAGACCTTATAAAAACATCATAACCTCACCGAGATGCGAACTAATACGAAACAGCTCAAATCGCCAACTTTGAAAGAGGATGTGTAACAATATTCTGGGTCCGTTGGACCCGTTGGTAGTATTCTTAGATAAATCACTTATACATTCAAAGTAAACAACACATTTTCAACAGGAAACCAATTATTTTCATTACTCAGTAATATTCGAGAGCATATTATTGATAAGAGAAGAATAACCATCGTCTCAACTCATCATCACTAATAGTTTGGTTTCTTTAAAAATTCTCGAAACCTAGCCCAAATTTGCTGGGTTACAATCGAGATATCAATTCAACGCACCGATCTCAACAAAGTCATCTCTAGTTGATTGTACTATTCTATAAATCTGCGTTTAATACATATGATAAGTATCGAAGCTCTACTTCGCGAAGTTATACAGCAACCTCGTCGAGCCATCAATCAATGACTGTACAGTGCTGCCAGATTTGACATAAAATATACACATTTTACATTAAGTCTCAAGTGCCTGAATATTTTACAACACATCTAGCAGCACTGTGACTGTCCCATTGTTTACATCTACGTAAAATCATGTGATAAAAAGTCGAAGCTATACATCGATATCATACGAAGTGACTTCATTGAAGTCGCTATTAAAATGCTTCTATACCCGAATGTGTCCTTCCCAACGACCTCTATATTAGACCGGCGAACGAATACGAACCAGCGTAACCCGCAAGAAGGAAAGTTAGGTTAGGAATAGAGGTGCTTGGCCGGATAGGAGCACCTCTGTTTACACGTATTTTTATGAAGATGTTCTCTTCCGTTTTTCGCTTCTAAAACTCCTAATTTTACACGGATTTTGCTTTTCTTGGTCTTAATAGAAGGAGGATAGCTTGGGCTTTGACCTCCGCCCTACCGGGTCCGGTAACGTTTTTTCGAAAATATATGGAAAATATAAGTCGTTGAAGTGGACACCCGTTGGTATGCTCTGAAGACCTTGCAAATCACGTTCGCCTGTTTACGACGATTCAATCTGTCTACAAATCGGCTTTTAGTCATTTTTTGAGTCTACTCCTTCACTCTCAGTCCTTTTAGTGCTAGATTCTTCAAAATCCGAAAAGTTTTAGTGGCTGAGGAGGTAATTTTTCTATACTGTGTAGTGTGTACCAGTAAACCCTCCTGTGTTAGAGTTCGTAGTTACTTAACTTGAGTTCGTAATTTCTGTACATTTCCCTTCTGGATGATTTTTCATTCCTAATATTGTTTTATCAATCTGCGCCATCATCAGTGTCTATTAAATACTGTGATTGTGGTGAAACCCACCCGCCGTTAACTCAGGATGTCGGATCGAGCCGACCACTGAAAGGGTTCTGGTTAGTCATCATCAATTTTGTGAAGTACTCATCATGTCAGGAGTGATTCCCTCTTATTCCTTTGTTTAGTCGCAGCATAATTCAGCCTTGAATCAGGATTCATCGTAAAATTCCTCTCTTTGAACCATCCGTGGTTTTTGCGCATTCTTCGGAATCTTAAAGGTGAGCTTGGAGGGGGAGGCTGAGAAAATGGCCTATAAGATTTGGGTCAAGATTTCTACGAACAGCACCTAGAGGCTCATTCAGTTAAGTTCATGAAGTCGTATCGGAAAGTATTAGATGGCAGTTATATGAGGGGCCCTGTTTCTTCATCACACATTTTAGCATTTTTAGCTGCTGTGACTCGGACTGCTGTGAACCGCAGTCGCTTACGGGAACACTTTGGGAAACGGACCGAACCGCCATAAGCCGCAATGAGTGCGAGTGAGAAACCTTAAAACGCGAAGAGTCTCTCTCTCGCACTCGCAGTCGCTTACGCGAAAAATTTGGGAAACGGACCGAACCGCCATAAGCCGCAATGAGTGCGAGAGAGAAACCTTGAAACGCGAAAGGTCTCTCTCTCTCGCACTGGCAGTCTCTTACGGGAACAATTTGGGAAACTGACCGAACCGCCATAAGACGCAATGAGTGCGAGTGAGAAACCTTAAACCGCGAGAGGTCTCTCTCTCGCACTCGCAGTCGCTTACGGGAACACTTTGGAAAACGGACCGAACCGCCATAAGACGCAATGAGTGCGAGAGAGAAACCTTGAATCGCGAGAGGTCTCTCTCTCGCATTTGCAGTCAGTTACGAGAACACTTTGGGAAACGGACCGAACCGCCATAAGACGCAATGAGTGCGAGAGAGAAACCTTGAAGCGCGAGAGGTCTCTCTCTCGCACTCGCAGTCGCTTACGGGAACACTTTGGGAAACGGACCGAACCGCCATAAGACGCAATGAGTGCGAGAGAGAAACCTTGAAACGCGAGAGGTCTCTCTCTCGCACTCGCAGTCGCTTACGGGAACACTTTGGGAAACGGACCGAACCGCCATAAGACGCAATGAGTGCGAGAGAGAAACCTTGAAACGCGAGAGGTCTCTCTCTCGCACTCGCAGTCGCTTACGGAACACTTTGGCGGACCGAACCGCCATAAGACGCAATGAGTGCGAGAGAGAGGCACTCGTCGCTTACGTTTCTGAAACGCGTTTCAGAGGTTTCTCTCTCGCACTCATTGCGTCTTATGGCGGTTCGGTCCGTTTCCCAAAATTCCCGTAAGCGACTGCGAGTGCGAGAGAGAGACCTCCGCGTGGTTCCCGTAAGCGACTGCGAGTGCGAGAGAGAGACCTCGCGTTTCAAGGTTTCTCTCTCGCACTCATTGCGTCTTATGGCGGTTCGGTCCGTTTCCCAACCGTAAGCACTGCGAGTGCGAGAGAGAGACCTCTCGCGTTTCAAGGTTTCTCTCTCGCACTCATTGCGTCTTATGGCGGTTCGGTCCGAAACTGCGAGTGCGAGAGAGAGACCTTCCGTAAGCGACGCAATGAGTGCGAGAGAGAGAGAGACCTCTCGCGTTTCAAGGTTTCTCTCTCGCACTCATTGCGTCTTATGGCGGTTCGGTCCGTTTCCCAAAGTGTTCCCGTAAGCGACTGCGAGTGCGAGAGAGAGACCTCTCGCGTTTCAAGGTTTCTCTCTCGCACTCATTGCGTCTTATGGCGGTTCGGTCCGTTTCCCAAAGGTTCCCGTAACCGACTGCGAGTGCGAGAGAGAGAGACCTCTCGCGTTTCAAGGTTTCTCTCTCGCACTCATTGCGTCTTATGGCGGTTCGGTCCGTTTCCTAAGTGTTCCCGTAAGCGACTGCGAGTGCGAGAGAGAGACCTCTCGCGTTTCAAGGTTTCTCTCTCGCACTCATTGCGTCTTATGGCGGTTCGGTCCGTTTCCCAAAATGTTCCCGTAAGCGACTGCGAGTGCGAGAGAGAGACCTCTCGCGTTTCAAGGTTTCTCTCTCGCACTCATTGCGTCTTATGGCGGTTCGGTCCGTTTCCCAAAGTGTTCCCGTAAGCGACTGCGAGTGCGAGAGAGAGACCTCTCGCGTTTCAAGGTTTCTCTCTCGCACTCATTGCGTCTTATGGCGGTTCGGTCCGTTTCCCAAAGTGCGAGTGCGAGAGAGACCCTCCCGTTTCAAGCGACTGCGAGTGCGAGAGCGAGCGAGAGAGAGAGACCTCTCGCGTTTCAAGGTTTCTCTCTCGCACTCATTGCGTCTTATGGCGGTTCGGTCCGTTTCCCATAATATTCCCGTAAGCGACTGCGAGTGCGAGAGAGAGACCTCTCGCGTTTCAAGGTTTCTCTCTCGCACTCATTGCGTCTTATGGCGGTTCGGTCCGTTTCCCAAAGTGTTCCCGTAAGCGACTGCGAGTGCGAGAGAGAGACCTCTCGCGTTTCAAGGTTTCTCTCTCGCACTCATTGCGTCTTATGGTGGTTCGGTCCGAACCGCCATAAGACTGCGAGTGCGAGAGAGACCTCTCGCGTTTCAAGGTTTCTCTCTCGCACTCATTGCGTCTTATGGCGGTTCGGTCCGTTTCCCAAAGTGTTCCCGTAAGCGACTGCGAGTGCGAGAGAGAGACCTCTCGCGTTTCAAGGTTTCTCTCTCGCACTCATTGCGTCTTATGGCGGTTCGGTCCGTTTCCCAAAGTGTTCCCGTAAGCGACTGCGAGTGCGAGAGAGAGACCTCTCGCGTTTCAAGGTTTCTCTCTCGCACTCATTGCGTCTTATGGCGGTTCGGCCGTTTCCCAAAGTGTTCCCGTAAGCGACTGCGAGTGCGAGAGAGAGACCTCTCGCGTTTCAAGGTTTCTCTCTCGCACTCATTGCGTCTTATGGCGGTTCGGTCCGTTTCCCAAAGTGTTCCCGTAAGCATCTGCGAGTGCGAGAGAGAGAGACCTCTCGCGTTTCAAGGTTTCTCTCTCGCACTCATTGCGTCTTATGGCGGTTCGGTCCGTTTCCCAAAGTGTTCCCGTAAGCGACTGCGAGTGCGAGAGAGAGACCTCTCGCGTTTCAAGGTTTCTCTCTCGCACTCATTGCGTCTTATGGCGGTTCGGTCCGTTTCCCAAAATATTCCCGTAAGCGACTGCGAGTGCGAGAGAGAGACCTCTCGCGTTTCAAGGTTTCTCTCTCGCACTCATTGCGTCTTATGGCGGTTCGGTCCGTTTCCCAAAGTTTCCCGTAAGCGACTGCGAGTGCGAGAGAGAGACCTCTCGCGTTTCAAGGTTTCTCTCTCGCACTCATTGCGTCTTATGGCGGTTCGGTCCGTTTCCCAAAGTGTTCCCGTAAGCGACTGCGAGTGCGAGAGAGAGACCTCTCGCGTTTCAAGGTTTCTCTCTCGCACTCATTGCGTCTTATGGCGGTTCGGTCCGTTTCCAAATTATTCCCGTAAGCGACTGCGAGTGCGAGAGAGAGACCTCTCGCGTTTCAAGGTTTCTCTCTCGCACTCATTGCGTCTTATGGCGGTTCGGTCCGTTTCCCAAAGTGTTCCCGTAAGCGACTGCGAGTGCGAGAGAGAGACCTCTCGCGTTTCAAGGTTTCTCTCTCGCACTCATTGCGTCTTATGGTGGTTCGGTCCGTTTCCCAAAGTGTTCCCGTAAGCGACTGCGAGTGCGAGAGAGAGACCTCTCGCGTTTCAAGGTTTCTCTCTCGCACTCATTGCGTCTTATGGCGGTTCGGTCCGTTTCCCAAAGTGTTCCCGTAAGCGACTGCGAGTGCGAGAGAGAGACCTCTCGCGTTTCAAGGTTTCTCTCTCGCACTCATTGCGTCTTATGGCGGTTCGGTCCGTTTCCCAAAATATTCCCGTAAGCGACTGCGAGTGCGAGAGAGAGACCTCTCGCGTTTCAAGGTTTCTCTCTCGCACTCATTGCGTCTTATGGTGGTTCGGTCCGTTTCCCAAAGTGTTCCCGTAAGCGACTGCGAGTGCGAGAGAGAGACCTCTCGCGTTTCAAGGTTTCTCTCTCGCACTCATTGCGTCTTATGGCGGTTCGGTCCGTTTCCCAAAGTGTTCCCGTAAGCGACTGCGAGTGCGAGAGAGAGAGACCTCTCGCGTTTCAAGGTTTCTCTCTCGCACTCATTGCGTCTTATGGCGGTTCGGTCCGTTTCCCAAAATATTCCCGTAAGCGACTGCGAGTGCGAGAGAGAGACCTCTCGCGTTTCAAGGTTTCTCTCTCGCACTCATTGCGTCTTATGGCGGTTCGGTCCGTTTCCCAAAGTGTTCCCGTAAGCGAATGCGAGAGAGAGAGACCTCTCGCGTTTCAAGGTTTCTCTCTCGCACTCATTGCGTCTTATTGGCGGTTCGGACCGTTTCCCAAAGTGTTCCCGTAAGCGACTGCGAGAGAGAGACCTCTCGCGTTTCAAGGTTTCTCTCGCGCACTCATTGCGTCTTATGGCGGTTCGGTCCGTTTCCCAAATCATTCCCGTAAGCGACTGCGAGTGCGAGAGAGAGACCTCTCGCGTTTCAAGGTTTCTCTCTCGCACTCATTGCGTCTTATGGCGGTTCGGTCCGTTTCTCAAATTATTCCCGTAAGCGACTGCGAGAGAGAGACCTCTCGCGTTTCAAGGTTTCTCTCTCGCACTCATTGCGTCTTGTGGCGGTTCGGTCCGTTTCCGAAAGTGTTCCCGTAAGCGACTTCGAGTCGCAGCAGCTAAAAATGCTAAAATGTGTGATGAAGAAACATGGCCCCTCATATAACTGCCATCTAATACTTTCCGATACGACTTCATGAACTTAACTGAATGAGCCTCTAGGTGCTGTTTGTAGAAATCTTGACACAAATCTTATAGGCCATTTTCTCTGCCTACCCTTCCAAGCTCACCTTTAAGATTCCGAAGAATGCGCAAAAACCACGGATGGTTCAAAGAGAGGAATTTTACGATGAATCCTGATTCAAGGCTGAATTATGCTGCGACTAAACAAAGGAATAAGAGGGAATCACTCCTGACATGATGAGTACTTCACAAAATTGATGATGACTAACCAGAACCCTTTCAGTGGTCGGCTCGATCCGACATCCTGAGTTAACGGCGGGCGGGTTTCACCACAATCACAGTATTTAATAGACACTGATGATGGCGCAGATTGATAAAACAATATTAGGAATGAAAAATCATCCAGAAGGGAAATGTACAGAAATTACGAACTCAAGTTAAGTAACTACGAACTCTAACACAGGAGGGTTTACTGGTACACACTACACAGTATAGAAAAATTACCTCCTCAGCCACTAAAACTTTTCGGATTTTGAAGAATCTAGCACTAAAAGGACTGAGAGTGAAGGAGTAGACTCAAAAAATGACTAAAAGCCGATTTGTAGACAGATTGAATCGTCGTAAACAGGCGAACGTGATTTGCAAGGTCTTCAGAGCATACCAACGGGTGTCCACTTCAACGACTTATATTTTCCATATATTTTCGAAAAAACGTTACCGGACCCGGTAGGGCGGAGGTCAAAGCCCAAGCTATCCTCCTTCTATTAAGACCAAGAAAAGCAAAATCCGTGTAAATTTGGAGTTTAGAAGCGAAAAACGGAAGAGAACATATTCATAAAAATACGTGTAAACAGAGGTGCTCCTATCCGGCCAAGCACCTCTATTCTAACCTAACTTTCTTTCTTGCGGGTTACGCTGGTTCGTATTCGTTCGCCGGTCTAATATAGAGGTCGTTGGGAAGGACACATTCGGGTATAGAAGCATTTTAATAGCGACTTCAATGAAGTCACTTCGTATGATATCGATGTATAGCTTCGACTTTTTATCACATGATTTTACGTAGATGTAAACAATGGGACAGTCACAGTGCTGCTAGATGTGTTGTAAAATATTCAGGCACTTGAGACTTAATGTAAAATGTGTATATTTTATGTCAAATCTGGCAGCACTGTACAGTCATTGATTGATGGCTCGACGAGGTTGCTGTATAACTTCGCGAAGTAGAGCTTCGATACTTATCATATGTATTAAACGCAGATTTATAGAATAGTACAATCAACTAGAGATGACTTTGTTGAGATCGGTGCGTTGAATTGATATCTCGATTGTAACCCAGCAAAGGACATGGCATAATCCTTATGGGAACTGGCTTACCGCTAAATGTTTTTTAAGTATTATAAATCGACAGATTATCACTTGAAAAGAAAAAGTTCTCACGGCACCAAAGTGATCCCATGTCTAGTTTTTTAGCTATTAAAGCTCAAAGACGGGAACTACTTCTCTCGTGCGTCGCACGTTGGATCGAGTCATTGCTAAGCACCGGACATTTGGGCAAAAATGGAGATTTAAAAATTCAACTTCTGACGTAAGAATCTTCGTCTAGGGCCTTCAGGGGTCCCAAAAATGTGTGCTTAATTTAATTTAAGGCACTTTTTCTGGCAGTTATGGTACTTCAAAGTTTGTATTTTTGAGGAAGAATCAATTTTACGAAAATCTGACCTCTACTTCCGCGACTTCAAATGCGAAATACTATAGATAATTGATTCGTGTTTGCAATCATCATACTTGGAGCTGATTGAGGGTCACTTTAACTTCAAGAAAAGCTTATTCTGCTTTTTTTAACTGCAAGTTTCGACTCAGTAGAGAGCATTAATGGAGGACCTTGAAAGAAGCCCTTTTTCAGGAATAACTGAGGCTTTAGTATAAAACTCGCGCGAACTTGCAATGAAGTGACACATCTCTTGACTCCTAACACCCCCTGGAACTCATATCTTGTCAAAAATCTTGCGGAAGTTTGCGGATCCGGAAGTTAGAGGGCTAAAAATGGAAATTTTTGAATGACCTTTTTCGTGAAAATACTAATCACCCTAGACTGGTGGTATGGTTTGATGACAGATGCGTTTTCGTGATCAGTTAGCTTTCTAGAGCTGATGGTGGTTGGAAATGCTTTTCTTTAAAGTAAATAAATGGAGGTTGTAACCATAAATAATGAGTAGTCGGGTGGGGGGGGGGGGGTGTTCAAGTCTTATAGCCCTCTTCATAAATTCATTTACCCGCATGGAAAATGGAAATTACTCTTTTGGCAAAAATTTGATTGAAGTCGCTATTTTTCTCTGTACAAGACAGTACGACAATTTGTAGCTCACTACTGCGGTGTTGCCATATTGACTAATCTAAATGCGTTATATAAAGTAAATGGTATTGATGAGAAAAAAAAAAATCGCAATAATGAATGGAAATATCTTGATGATTGTTACTACTTTAGTTGGTTAGAAAATTATTGCAATTTAAATTCGTATGGAAAGTTAAGAGGCAGATGATGCACCTTAACACCCGACTGCCATGCGACAGGTATTGAAAAGTTCACGAAATGTCACGAAACACTTTCGTGGACACACTCGCAGCAAATAGAGACATCTTAAATTTTAATGCTTATTTCATCAGACCCCCTTATTTCTAACATGAGACAAACTTTAGTCGCCACAAAGAAAAAGGCCTCGCTTGAACCAGAAGCCCTGTCTCTCCTCGTATAGATGTTCAATTTTAAGTTAATTCCATGCAATTGAAAATTTGATTTCTATTTGATTATTTGTTCCAAAACTTCTGCAAATGTGAAGTTATAGGATGAAAAATTAGTGGAAGTTAAACATTTTTTCTTTTTTCTTGTGTGTCTTGAAACGCCTTTGAATGAAACCAAGAAATCTGGATAGCTGATAGCTAATCTTTTTTGTCTTTTTAGCCCAACCAGATGGCATTTTAATTAATTCAGAGTTGGTAATCGATAATTTGTTATCTATTCCATCTTTCAGAATCCTTTTTCACTTCTGAATGATTCGCCTTTCAAATATCCTTTAAATAAGGAACACTAATTTTTTTCGTTTTTTAATTATTGTTGTTGTTTTTGTTGTTGTTATTGTTGCTGTTTTAGTATTTTTGTACGTGTTCTGAAGATTATAATCAGTCACAAACTATCACTGAAAGCCCGCATGAATATTGCTAATTTTGGTTTATTTTTTATTTTTTTATTTTTTTTTTTCAGGTTAGGTTAGGTGAGGTTAGGTTGTAAGTAGTATGTAAGTAGTGTAAAAGTTGAGTTTATACTTAGGAAATTCTTACCTAAAAAAGTCAGTGATAATATAGGAAGAAACTTGTATTAGTTGTATATTTGTCTTCACTCGCATTTATCTTAAGATTGTTTCTCTCTCTCTCCCCCCCCCAAATTATTTGAACCCATGTAATCTGAAAAGTGTCTTTAAACTAGTACTAAGCCTTAGGCTACAACAGTTGCTCAAACTACAACGTATTTAATCTTTTTTTCACACGCAAAAATTCGCAGAAAATAGTAGTTTTTATTAACCTCTTCTTAGATTGAAAATGAGACATTTATAGGCACGGTAATAATTTTAGGCCCATGAAAGTAAGAAAATCGAAATCCTCGTAAAAAATTGAGTAGGTTTCATGTGTCTTTCACTGGTTCTCCCGATATTTAAGAGTCACACAACCAAATGTCCGATGCTCCCCATTGACTCGATCCACCGTGCGGGGGTCCCACAAGGGAGTATGCCGGGGCCAACCCTATATAATATTTATACAAACGAATTGCCGTCATTGCTGTTGAATTTACTCCTTGGAATAATCATATTATTATTTGCTGACGATATAAATGTAATTATAAAGAGTAGGAATGCACCTGATATGTTAAGTAAAATAATCAAAGTCCTAGAGATAATAGTTGAATGGACTGAAGCAAATGGTCTCAGAGTTAATTTTATAAAAACACTAATTTTAAATTTCAGCCCCCGATAGTTTAATACCCAGAACATCACATTTAATAAAGAGACTGAAGTCAAAGTAGTGGATTCGTCAGAATATCTAGGGTTCATTATTGATCATGAATTAAAATGGAATAAGCACTCACACAGCATAAATAGCAAGTTAAAAAGTAAAGTTTACATGATGAGACAGCTGCGAAAAACAGTCAGCACTGATGTTCTGATAAATCTATATTATGCTGAAGTCCACTCTTTACTGCAGTATGGAATTTATATCTGGGGCTATTCCTCGCAAACTCAGGACTTACTTAAAACTCAAAAGCAAATCCTCAGAATTATATTTAATAAGCCAGCAAAAGAACACTGCAAGCCTCTGTTTAAAAATAGCAGAATAATGACAGTCGTCTCCCTGTACTTATATGAAACTTTAAAAGCAGGCTTTACTGAGGGACATATTACAGAGAAAAGTGCTAATGATAGAAACAAAAAAAATACTAGAAATGTTTTCATTGAGAATGTGCTACCTAAGAATACTTGGGATGAGAAACGTTTAAGATTTCGATCTGTTGAGATTTTCAATAAACTTCCCAAATCCTTAAAAACAATGTTCATGGCACATTCTCAATGAAAACAAAGGAGTATTTTAAAATAAATCCATTCTACAATTTAAATGAGTACCTGAAACCATTGAGGTGATGGACAAGTCTTTAAACTACTCTGTATAGTAATTAGTTATTATATTCTCTACTTACCCTCCTTTCTTTATACTGTTCTGTTATATAAATGTAATCTTTAATTAACCCTTTGAGGGGCAAATTAAGGAAAATAATTTTTTTCCAAATTTTTTGGCATTTCTAGGTTCCTTGGGGTAAAAATAGACCCCAAAAAAAAGTTCATGCAATTCCATATACTAGTATAGGAGAAAACAGGTGGCTAGTGTAACTATCCACTGCCCCACAAAGGGCTAGAAAATTTTGTTACCATATTTTTTCGAAAATCAGGTTTAAATTAATTTTAAAGGGCCAAACAATGACAACTATAAGTCAGAATCAATCAAACAAACAATTATTTATGAGAAAAAATTGTAATAACAGTCAGGAAACTTATTTGAGCATGGTTTAGTCTTGAAAATAACGCGTAAATGGCACTTTTTGATTAATGTTGCTTCAATTCATCTCCGAGGCCTATTATTGGCTGAATTCAAGAATTTAGAATGTTTATAAGTTGTTTAAGTTACAATAAGTCTCTGAATGTCTTATCTGAGCCCTAAAATTCCTTCTAAAAGGCGAAAAACTTGAAAATAGACAATGCATCACTGTTTGACCCCTTCAGGGGCAGTGGCTAGTGGTACTAGCCACCTTATTCTAACGCTTGTAATTATATTACAAAATCAGCAAATTTTACTCACTAGTACTTCAAAATGTTCAAAATATTTTCAAGATTCATAATCTGCCACAAAAATTTGCCTAAACCTTCTAGAAAAAAAAATATTACAACATTAGCGGGAGCCGATCTGCCTTGGAGGGAAAATCTCAAAATGTCAACATTTACCTGGTCTAAAAATAATGTTTACCGCTGTGCTACCATGTGGAAAATAATTTTCCCCATTTCAGAACATCTTACGAACCAGAAAAAACGGCTAGTTACAATAGCCACTATCTCATAAGCTCAGGAAAAAATAAATAATAGGTGGCTAGTGGCACTAGCCACTTCCCCTCAAAGGGTTAACCTGTACTGAGCTGTGAAGCTGATGTACTAATAACGAATAAATCAAATAAAAATAAAACTTGGCGCAGGGCTCTCCAAACGTCCCATCTGCTCTTCCGGGGGCTCGCCTGCGTTACTTTAAATAGGCAATAGACTTACGAGCAGACCTGTTCATCTCGTGGTCTTTTAATCGACAACTTGGCGCAGGGCACTCCAAACGCCCCCTCTGCTCTTCCGGAGCTTGCCTGTGTTATTTTAAATGAGAAATTAGACTTACGAGCAGACGTGTTCATCTCGTGGCCTTTTAATCGGCAATTTGGCGCAGGGCTCACCTTTTGGACTTTTGTCCCCTCTGCTCTTCCGAGGCAGAGTCTTGGACGGGGACATTCGAAAAACTCGGGGGGATAGACTACGAAGTGAAGAGGAGGGTGCTCGCTATTCAACACCCTGCGAGATCAGAAGGGTTATGATTGTCGCTTTGTAGAATCCGCGAGAATTCAGCGTGTCTATACGCTGCAGCCAGCTAGTGTGGATATCCTGAGCAATTTCTAAGTCGGCCGACATTAACCCCTTATGGACCAAGCCCGAGTCTACTCGTTTTTCTCTAGTCTATTTCACATTGATCAGTCTTCATTTCAGATAAACGCTAATCTAGATGAAAACATTACAATGGGTCTGTTGCACACTTCGGCTACAGCGTTTTAAAGTATCAATTCCTATGTAAAAAGCCGAGAAAATAACAATGGCAGCATCAGAAAACACTAAAATTCAGTAATAAACTCACAAATTGCGAAAAACACTAGACACTATTCACCCCTGTATCTTTCCACCACGTGCACGATATTTCGCGAAATTAGCGCGGCACATTCAAATAATCACGGCCGACTGTCATCACAGCTGACTTCATAAACAAATAAACAGTAAACACTGACGGCGTCTGTTCGAATTCTTACGTCTCAATATCCTCAATTCCTCACAAAAGGTTGTGAAAGGTACGGAAACCGATATTTGTGTCGAAAACTTATCAAAATGAAACAATAACACACAGGAGTTCCAAAGATGATGATTGAAGTTGGAATCATACTTGGAACTCCTGTGTGTTATTGTTTCATTTTGATAAGTTTTCGACACAAATATCGGTTTCCGTACCTTTCTCAATCTTTTGTGAGGAATTGAGGATATTGAGACGTAAGAATTCAAACAGACGCCGTCCGTGTTTACTGTTTATTTGTTTATGAAGTCAGCTGTGATGAAAGACGGCCGTGATTATTTGAATGTGCCGCGCTAATTTCGCGAAATATCGTGCACGTGGTGGAAAGATACAGGGGTGAATAGTGTCTAGTGTTTTTCGCAATTTGTGAGTTTATTACTGAATTTTAGTGTTTTCTGATGCTGCCATTGTTATTTTTACAGCTTTTTACATAAGAATTGATACTTTAAAACGCTCTAGCCGAAGTGTGCAACAGACCCATTGATAAGGTCTCGTTAGGGCGCCTTAAATTCATCGTATAGGCAATTCCAACTCCATCAAGTACGAACAGTTAACTACCTTCCCCGTAGAAACGGAGAAGTGGTGTTCTCTTGAACTAACCTGGTCCTTAAAGGGTAAGACAGAGTCAAACTTAACATTTCTGGTTGCCTATATTTCAGGAGCCATCAGCTAAAAAATAAACCAAAAAATTTCGTCGAGTGCGAAATATTTCTAAAATCTATGACTATATGCAGCATCATGCTCTTCGAGCTGATCGGGGACTTCATAGTTAACCTGATCGATAAAACTGAATACAAGTGACAGGATTGGGTGGGAGACCGATGAGGGGTGGAAGTCTTTTGAAAAGCATTGTTCAGTCGCTCGTTATGTAAAGGTATCTCCGGAGCAACCTTTACGTACCGAGCGACTGGACAATGGTTTTTGTTGTTTTTGTTGAATCCGCGAGAAATCAGCGTGCCTTTGCTGCAGCCAGTTAGTGTGGATATCCTGAGCAATGGGGCAGTTGCAAGGGTCTGAAATGTTGTGTTTTTTATAAAGAAAATGATAGTACTTGATGAGCTGAGAACAATGGTGCCTTTGGTTTTTTCCTAAGTGTCTTGGTTTTGGAGATACACGTGTAAAGTTACAAAAATTCGTGTGTGTAGTGACGTCACTACGCGGAATTCCCATTTAAAACAATGTATTTTGGGCCAAAATCTCATCTCCGGAACAATGGGACTTAATTAGAAACCAAAGGCATCTTTGTTCTCAGCTCATCAAGTACTTTCATTTTCTTCATAAAAAACACAACATTTCAGACCCTTGCAACTGCCCCATTTCTAAGTCAGCCGACATTAAGACAGAGTCAATATTTAAATGTCTGGTTGCCTATATCTCAGGAGCCACCAGCTAAAAAATAAAACGAAAAAATTTTGTCGAGTGCGGAATATTTCCAAATCTATGGCTATATAAAGCATCATGCTCTGGTCGATTTGGTGTGGAATGACATCAAATCCAAAGTGCACCTTTTACTGGTTTCCAGTCAGTAGGTCTACAGTAATATGGACTACGGACAAAATGTCTTACTTCACTTCAATGCAACGATCACTCATTTTTACTTCTTCTCAATTTTCTTACTTCAATTTCTTATTTCAAACTTACGTAGACATTTTTTCAGTGGACCAAAAGAAGTACAAGCAGAGCCATTAGTCCTGCGTCGATGGTTTGACGCAACCCGCACTACACGTAAAATGAACGCTCTCTTATCTTTCTCTTCTTTTGTTCTCTCAAGACCGAGAGAGGTTCGGGCTACAAGTAGTGCGGGTTGCGTCAAATTGTCGACGCAGAACTAATGGCTCTGCTTGTACACATTTTATCCGTAGTCCATATTTCTGCAGACCTACTGATCTGGAACCCTCTTACGAACTATATTCTAGTAATATTTTGGCGTGGGTAGGCAATACGCATTGCACAGTATATCATTCATCACACTTGTTCCGTGTGTTGCTTCTTGTATATTCTGGCCAAGGTAGGCAATACGTAATTTACATTATAATGTACTAAAACTGAATGATTTTATCATTCAAAATACACTTATTACGTGTGTAGCCTGTTGTAGTTTCTGGTCAGGGTATGCAGTATGCAATACGCAATGAGCAGTTTTTCATTCACCATACACGTATCACGTGAGTTGATTCTTGTATATTCTGACCACACGAAGAAAAATTTATATTAGGGGCTACCTGAATTACTTCTACAGAATAGTTAAAAAGAAATTATGGTATCTGTGAAGATATTGCTGGTTTCAACGAAAAATGTATTTTTATATTACCAGAAATCTAGTAAGGATACGCGAATGAACATTTAACTACTACGTAGAAGTAATTCTGGTAGCCCCAAATATAATTTTTTCTCCGTGCAGTGTATACAATATGCAATGCACAGTCCTGAACGATCGTTGTGGGGACTCTTTACGAAATAAAAGTGTTATTTTCCGGAGGACCGTTCTACTTAATAATCGAATTAAATTAAATAACAAAAATATTGTTTTGTGTGAGATCTCTCAGATTTAGCGGTTAACTAAAAGCATAAGCTCAAGTCCAAGAACCTTTTCATCATTGAGACCTCAACACTAACAAACAAAGGGAAATAATAGTTCAAAATAAACGGCAACGAAACAATTAAAATCGGAAACTTTCAAAGGTTAATTTTCAGGGTTTCCTCGAACCTGAAACGAACTGAACAAACGAAAATTACGAAGACTAAACAAGGAGTCCCATGACTCTAACTAATGCAAAAAAAAACAGGGCCAAAGGCCTTACTAAAAAACCAAATCCGATAAAATCTACTCAAAAACTAAGTTAACCCAAAACGTTAACTGGGAAAAGATACTTTTCACTTGCCTCATTTTCGTAACACCGGAAGCATATAGCTCGTTTCAGAAGCGTAAGCGCACCTAAACCATAATCTTTGACGAAATTTTCACTTTAATTCCTTCAAATCAAAACCGAACTAGCCTCTGACTTTACTCTTGGGCTTTTAAAGTGTTCCTCGTTGAAAAGTGAACGCTCAATTTCATTTGCATTCATTTATATTGAGTAATATCAGAAATAATGTTGATAAATTTCAAAGATTATCAGTCTAGATGCGCGTGCACTTCTGAAACTACCTCTAGCATGCTCTTGGTCTCCATTTGTCTGTTGGCTACGACTTCCCACAATGTCTTTCGCTTCAGTTCACTGTGGACTATGGTCTAAGATTCTCCAAAAGTGGCCAAAAATCATAATGTAAATTTCTAATCAATTTATCATATATAAACTCTCAAGACCAATTTTAATCACAGAGAACGCTTTTAACAAGTGATTTCAATCTAGAAATGTTATCGGAAAGTTCTAAATTAAGCGTTTAAAAGTTGACACAATGATTTTTCATGACTGTTATTTACTTATTTTTAGCAACATTTTTTTTTATCTCAGATCATAGTGCAGTGTGGTGATTGTTCCTATTAAATTCGAATGTTAATTTGAATCTTCGATGACCTCGGAAATCAGGTCTTTGTTTTGTTTGGAACCAAAACGATTTATATGTGTAGAATAGACTCACGTCACTTCGTGACGTAATCGAATCTCCGCGTCATCTCCAGAGATTACTAAGCCAAAGAGATATGGCAAGTCCTATCCCCGCCATGTTAGAAAACTGTTAATCGACATTTCGTAAAAAACGCCTTCAAATAGGCCGTGATACAATACGGCTTACCACCTGGTGGACCATTTTTCGTAAACATTGCTATTACTGCTGTTACTGGAAATAAATTCAAGGCACACACTTTTCTGATTTTTTTTTTTACTTTACAATCACATTGACAAAATGGAAAATGTCAAGGGAAAAATTTAACCACTAAATGAACCACTAAAACTTTAATCAAAAGTCGTTTACTGGCAGCCAAACGCACTTGGGTTTGTTCAAAAAATGGTCCACCAGATCGTATGCCAGTTTGCATACTTCGTAGGAGTCGATTAACAGTTTTGAGCGTTTCTGCCATATCTCTTTAGCTCAGTAATCTCTGGTCATCTCTAAATCAAACTTTCTACTATAAAACGGACACCCCCCCCCACTGCCGTCACAATAGCCACAGCTTTGCGCAAATAAACAAACCCTCCCTTTGTTTTTGTTTCTGTTCTTCTTGGCAATTAATTTGTGCAATTAACGTATTTCTCTATTTTTTTTTCTTAGGTTCGCTTTCACGGGGCGTCGCACTATGGTCTACGCGAGCCAGCTAGCTAGACAAAAGTCCCCTAATGCAGTTACGGTGGTGAAAATTGGCAATTGGTTATTTTTCTCGTTTCTAAGCCATCAGTGCTATAGATTATGAGATTTTCATTCCGTTTTCCTCCATTTTGACCGTTTTTTCGAAAAAATTGGGTATTCCATTTTTTTTAAAAATCGAGCAATTTTTGAGGGCCCAGAAATTAATTTTGGGCAAATTTTTGGGAACTGTCGTATTTTTTTCCTTACAGCGCTTGTTTAGTAGAGCATATTGCACCCAAAGTTTATTAAATTTGGTCCATTTAAAGGGGAGGAACGAATTTTGGAAAATGGGTGGATATCGAACTTTGGTCTGTGCCAAAATGTTTAGAATTTTATGCTCTTTCTAAATATGCAAAAAAACATGGGGTCCCTCTTTGAATTATTCGATTTAGCCCCCCCTGACCCCCTCTCACACCCCTAAAATGAGAGGGGCACCCAACATAGCCCAACAGATTAGCCCCCCTGAATGAAAAAAATTGGCGGAAACCGATTCTCAAGTATGACTCAGGAAAAAATGTTCAGGGAGGTTGTGCGTTACTTTTGCCCAATCTGCCCTCTGTTTAAGATGCCAATATTTTAATGTGGAGGTTCGGCTAGTTGATGGCAGTAGGAGGGGGGGGGGTGTTCCCCACTCAATATTTTTCTTGATTCGGAAGTTTCGAGATCACTGAGAAGCTATGCAGTGTAAAATTTGACGATTCCCAAAAGGTTTTCACATTTATTAGTTTTTTACAGTCTTGATGATAGAAGATTGCTCGTCCGCGTCAACGGCAAAATCCCCCATTATCCGCTCAGTTTTCCAAGGGAAAAATTTCGTAACTTTTTTGGGCGACAGAAGGCGACATTCGCATATTGAAAAACGTGTTCCCAGAGGTCTTAGGAACATTTCCTTGCCACTCTAAACGTGGGCATCCGTGGGCCAAAAAACGTAGGTGGCCTTAAAGCCTAAAATTCTCGTCAATTTTGAGTAAAATTGGTTCCGACCTTATACAGTCTCTAAAAACTCCAAAATATTGACTTAAATGAAATATATATAGATGAATGTATTCAGCTTATCATTAGGAAGGATCAACAAGTTCTAATTTTGAACAAAAAATAAAGTAACTAAGTAAAAATCGTACTTTTTGTCTGGGGATTGCAATGGCTAGAAACCAATAGCACCTAAAAGTATACAAACACATCTTGCGCGCGTTGCTTTAAACGCATGTTGCAACCTTACCAAACATGATCGGTCGGAAAAATTTGAGATACAGATGCACTAAGATATGGGGAATCAAACTACGTTGTCAGATTTCCGTTTTTCCGACCTCCAAAAATCGACTTTTGTCTAGCTAGATACCTCTCGTAGACCATAGTGCGTCGCGTGCAATTTGGCAAAAATGTATTCTATTTCCATTTAAACGCATGCAAAATATCGAATTCAGGGGGTGCACAGTGCACAAGAAAAATTCGATGTATTTAATGAGTTTAAATGGAGCAGTTGCATTGTTGCCAGATGGCACGCGACGCCACTGCATGCCATACCAATGCGCAGCGCACTGGCTTGAACTGCGTCATTTAGCGAGCTATAGACTGTTTCAGTACAGAGGAATGTCGTATCGATTGCGCTCCGAGGACCTCAAATCCGGCTCCAAACAAACTCTACTATAGACCTGTTGAGTGATAAAGTCACGATCAGGTTTAACCCATAAGAAATCAGATCCAAATTTTCGAACGCAAATTCATGCTAGTTAAACACCAGTTTTCTCAAATTTTATTGCACCATTAGATTCCACGTACCTTAAAGTATCTTTTCACTCTAACATAATTCCTAAAAGATCACAAGCGAATTTACAATCACAGTTATACCGAAAGATGTTCTATGTTTTGTCCTTGTCTTACTCACGGTCTCTTATGGGAGTATCACCGCCATGACACTCAATCATCCTAACCTCTCTTCGTATCGAAGCTTTGTCGAGGTATAACACATTGTGTGATGGTGCCGATGAGCCGTAAGAAACTGTGAGTGGGACAAGGACAAAACATAGGACTTTCTTCGATATAACTGTGATTGTACATTAATGCGTGATGTTTCGAAAATGTTGTTCTAACGTGATTATATTTTAAGGTACGTGGAATCCAATGGTGTAATAAAATCTGAGAGAACTTGTTTAATAGCACAAATTTGCATTTGAAAATTTTGATCCTGTTTCTTTTGAGAAAACCCATTAGAGCGAGTGAGATGGAGCATTTGTCTGGATCCAATTTTTTACGTGACGTCACACTAAACAGGTCAATAGCGAGGCGTGAAATTTGACAACGATGTACTTTCTCCATTTAAACTCACTGAAAGAATCGAATGCTTCGGTCATCGGCGATGTCCAGAAGTTTCGACCTTTCTAATGTGTTTAAAGGGGAAAAAAGAAACGTTGCCAAATTGCACGCCTCGCCACTGATACAGGTCTATTTCAATGTTTGGGTCATCATTTCAAAACTGGATTCTTGAACAGTATTTAGGCCACAATTTCAAAATGCTCAGTTGTTTTTCACCTTCAATATTACTAGAAAATAATTTTCACCGAAGGGCTTCACTGAACTATCGATGTTACCCCGAATGCATCATTCTTAAACTGATTCTTAAAGCCGCAACAAACACATAATTTGAGCAAATGCGTTTGTCCGTCGATTACGTATAACCGATTGTTCAGGTACACTTAATAAAAACAATATTACTTGTTTAAATTGATTTTGATACCTATGTCAAATTATGTCAGCTGCATTGATTTAAGAATTATAAGGCGTAACTTGATAGTAATACTTACCTTCTTTATCGATTTATGTACCATTGATTGGGACCCCAGACAAATCACGAAATCGGATTTAGAGATAAAATCGTTTTCAAATTCGTTTTTCAACGAGCCTCAACTAACAGTTAAGGTAGATGTCCCAATGGGTCTGTTGCACACTTCGGCTAGAGCGTTTTAAAGTATCAATTCTTATGTAAAAAGGTGTAAAAATGACAATGGCAGTATCAGAAAACACCAAATTCATTAATAAACTCACAAATTGCGAAAATGCATGACGCGACACCAATAACAAATAGTATGGTTAGGTAGGGTTAGGTACTTCATAGGTAGGCATGACGGTAGCCTCAGAGACAAAAGCTAGAAGCACCCGTAGGTTACCGAATTCCACAGCGAAGTTATCTGAAACTATTTTGTTAGTTGAGAACTCGGTCACGGCACTACATACTAGATAATAGATGAATTGTTATTCACGTTAAACAGTCCAGGTGAAAGAGTTGCACCTCCGCAATGACTCCGACTAAAAACAACACTGATTTCTGATTTACCGAGCAAAGTTGGAGGATAAAACACAGAATCCATCAGGCGAGCAAGGAGTAAAGAATGAAGTGAATGGTGGCCGCAAACACTTTCATTTTAAAGAAAGCCAATAATTCGAATACAGTCGTAACCGAAAGAAGAGTATTAGGTCGATCAACACGACGAGCAAAACAAAATCACCCGAATGAAAACAAATAAACAAAAACATGTCATCATCGAACGCTACCGGTTTGTTTGACAGTCGGTCGACTGGAGGTTGGCGCCGTCTGGTGGGCGACGGTTACAACAACTGATAATTAAAACGATTCTCTTGTCTCTTATTCTATGACTGACATGTATTCAATTGAAGATTTCTCCCTTAATATTGCTCGGATCGTTAAAATGTTGACAAAAGCACGCACACGGAAGCAATACGGACATTTCTGTACCAAGTTTTCTTCGATCCGTGCCACCGTTTACCCTGTAGGACTTTCCGATTAATTGCTCTGAAATGCTTCTGAAACGGAACAACCGTCAAGTTTTTTGACGATTCCTCCGAGCACTGAAGTCGGATTGGTCTCAAAATTGAAAGCAACTTACACTAGAACATTACAAATCTAACGGTACCAAGTTTTAATGATTTGGAGCAATGGTTCTCTCGCAATCGTCCGTGTAAAATTCATGATGACCAAACGTGCAGTTTTAGAGGCTTAAATTAGCTATTTTTTCTTAATATCTTTCTTATAAATGGTCCGATTGATTTGAAATTTTAGAATCATCATCTCGAGCGCGTGGCAAATCGATCGATATGGGGTGATATGGGGTTTTGATTAGCGGCTTAACTGGAATCGATGATTAACGATCCCAAAACGCCGAAATCGCGAAATTTGCTCTGTTGCGTGTATATAAGTGTCGGTGCCCCGACCGCGTCTCTTGGCATCTGTGTTCAGTTCTTGTTCTTACTTCTTTTTTCTTTCTTTTTTTTTTACTTGGCCGGGGGCTACCGCCCCTTATGATATTATTTAACCATATGCGGCATGGAGGTGTAAATGCACAAACTTTCTGCGGTGTCTGTCTGTCCGTCTGTAACCATAAAATTGTGAAACCCAAGCAGTGGCGTAACTTACATGGCCGTAGGGACCGCGGTGCGGTGGGGCCCGGTACGATTGGGGGCCCTTAATGCAGCCAGGGGGGAAAGGAGGGAAGAAATGAAAGCGAAAAAAGAAAAACAGAAAAAATAAAAAAAGGAGAGGTAAAGACCTTCTGTTCTGTTCTTAAGTTATAAGTAAGTATATTTCCTTTAAAAATGCGGATCTTTCTGAAATCAGACGCAATGGGTCTGTTGCAAACTTTTGCTACAGCGCTATAGAGTGTTCAATCTGATGTAAAATCGCGTGAAAAGTCCATTGGTGGCATCAGAAAGTCATAAAATGCAGTATGAAACTCACGAGAGACGTTTAATGAAATCCAAGATGGCGGTAAAATATCGAGCAACCTGTATGCATGCACCACGAACATCCAAGGATAGCCAACCTCACAATATCGATCACACCCAATCACAACGTAAATAAACACATAACCTCTGAAGCTGTGAGGTTGTCAACGTTGGCAATCCTTGGATGTTAAAGGTGCATGCATACAGATTGCTCGATATTTTACCGCCATCTTGGATTTCATTAAACGTCTCTTGTGAGTTTATTATCGCATTTCATGACTTTCTGATGCCACCAATGGACTTTTCGGGCGATTTTACGTATGATGAAACACTCTTTATCGTTGTAGCAAAAGTTTGCAACAGACCCATTGTTTGAAGTGAGACCATTCTTTCCAAATAAATTAGCCTCATAATTCTGTTTCCTAGGACTTAAGGAGCCTCCTCTCCATCAAAGGCTCGTTGAGGAAGAGCTAAAAGGGCCCCTTTCACTTGTGGAAGCCCGGAAGCAACTGTAGGGGCTCTTTCCATCTTTCTATCATTATTTTGAAAGTTCAGGGCCCTAAAAATGTTGGCGCTTGTGCTGGCATTTGTTATGAGTTGGTTGGTGGGGGGGGGGGACTCCGCTTGGAATTTATTTTAAATGAAAGTGAGAATAATTAAATGGAGCTTTAAGCCATAAGGGCAAAAAAATCAATGTACTCGCATCTTTTGGAAGAATCTGCGCACGATAAAGAAACTGATAAATGACAGAAACAAGCATTTTTTTCACCTGGATACTGCATCACCTTTTTGCCCATGTTTAAGACTCATGAGTTGACATGCATGAGTGAAAGAGCCTCAGATGCAAAATATACGAAATTCCTTGAGGGCGATCGACTCCATTTGCCAAGCTGAACCGATAGAGGGGTCACTCGGGGAGTTTCTGTTACATCACCTTTTTGCCCATATTTAAGAGTCATGATGTCAGGAGTGAAACGGCCCGAGTTGCAAAAGATACGTAAAACCTTGAGGGCGATCAACTTCACTTTGCCAAGCTGAATGGATAGAGGGGTTACTCGGGGGGTTCTGTGACATCACCATTATGCGCACGTTACCTAAAGAGTCACGATACGCCAGGAGTGAAACAGCCCGAGTTACAAATGGTATGAAAACCCTTAGCTGGCGATCGACTCCATTTGCTACATTTTGATGACTGGTGTTTTTTTTTTTTTTTTTTTTTTTTTTTTTTTTTTGTGTTCACCCTGATTTTGCCGCCCTCGGAAAGTGCCGCTTGGGGCAAGGGTGGAGGTAGTTTCAGAAGTGTAGGCGGACCAAAACCATAATCTTTGGCGAATTTTCAACTTTCATTCCTTCAAATCAATACCGAATTTGCTCCTGACTTTATTCTTTTGTGTTTAAAGTTTTCCTCATTGAAAAGTGAACACTCAATTTCATTTTTATTCATTTTCATCGAGTAATATCAGAAATAATGTTGACAAATTCCAAAGATTATCGGTCTAGGTCCGCCTACACTTCTGAAACTACCTCTTCCCATACTCACATGCTCTTCCACGGCACGCTCCTGCAGATAGCCACTCTAAAACACTTGCACTTTGGTTTATAACCAATTAAAATGTATCTGTTACTTTTTTTTTTTTTTTTAATTTAAAGGTTAAAAAATTTAGGTCAACAAACCGAGCCTATGTAAAAATGTCCACAAGATATTTTCATCATGGCTCCCTCCTTGAAGTTTCAATATCACATCCCATACAAATCATCTTCATCGCTCTAGCTCGTTGGAAGATTGCAGATTAAGGTTGAAGATTCGGTTGAGAAAAGATTACCCAGACAGATCAGAGTATTTTCGTGCAGTACAGTCATACACAGAACTGAGCCTATATGTATTTCCTCAACCGATGGTATCATCGGTGATTTGAAAAGTGGCATTAATCCGCGAAACGGCAGCTCTGTGCGTCTAATTAAGCGCCTTCATATTGAAACGACGCAAAACCAACTCCTACCCGTCGAAACAGTTAGCTTCTCGGTTGAATGCAATTTAAACAGCGCCGCGCCGCGGCCGCGTCGTCGTTGTGAAAAAACCTACCAGGTATTCGTTGATATCTCGGTCCCTCTTGATAGCCTGAGATGTCAGCTACTTATTAACGCCATCAGAAGAAAGTAATATCACCGTTTTCGAGGAAAATAAATTTGAAAATCTATGAGTCGAAAATCGAAGGATTTTTTCGCCTTTGTGCCGCGATGCAATTCGGACGTCGTTGTTGTGAAAAAACCTACCAGGTTTTCGTTGATGTCTCGGTCTCTCTTGATAGCCTGAGATGCCTGCTACTTATTAACGCCATCAGAAGACATCACAACGGTGATATTACTATATCACCGTTTTCGAGGAAAAATAAATTTGAAAATCTATGAGTCGAAAATCGAAGGATTTTTCGCCTTTGTGCCGCGATGCAATTCGGACGTCGTTGTTGTGAAAAAACCTACCAGGTTTTCGTTGATGTCTCGGTCTCTCTTGATAGCCTGAGATGCCTGCTACTTATTAACGCCATCAGAAGACAAGTAATATCACCGTTTTCGAGGAAAATAAATTTGAAAATCTATGAGTCGAAAATCGAAGGATTTTTTCGCCTTTGTGCCGCGATGCAATTCGGACGTCGTTGTTGGAAAAAACCTACAGGTTTCGTTGAAATCTCGGTCTCTTTCGATAGCCTGAGATGTCTGCTACTTATTAACGCCATCTATAAGGAGGGTCATATCACCGTTTTCGAGGAAAATAAATTTGAAAACCTATAAGTCGAAAATTGACGGATTTTTTCGCCTCTGTGCGCGATGCAAAATCGGGCGTCGCGTGCCGCACTGTGTGTGTCCGTTTTGCACAGTAAAAACGGAAAAAGTACGTAGACTCCAAACTATACATCTAATTGAAGTGAAATTGA